>PVIY010024979.1:0-37326 GCA_004026745.1 Myrmecophaga tridactyla
TGTGACCCTTTGATTAGATGGAGATGTGACTCCGCCCATTCAAGGTGGGTCTTGATTACTTTGCTGGAGTCCTTTAAAAGGGGAAACATTTTGGAAAAAGCTCAGAGCTGAAATAGACAGAGACATTTGAATATGCTTGGAGTGCCAAAAGACGTAGCCTGGGTGCTAAGCAAGAATTCACAGAAATAGCCAGAACCTGAAAAGAAGAAATCTCCGGCCTTGGGAGATGCCAAGCTAAGAGATGAAACCCAGAGTTTTGTCCTGGAGTTTTAGTGAGGACCCACAGATGCTTAAAGTGGAAGCCACTGGAACCAGAAGCTGGAAGCAACAGAAGTGGAAACAAGGACCAGCAGATGCCAGCCCTGTGCCTTCCCATGTGACAGACCTTGGCCTTTCTTTAGGGTCAAGGTATCTTTCTCTGGATGCCTTAGTTTTGACATTTTTGAGGTCTTAGAACTGTAAACTTGTAATTTCATAAATCCCCCTTATAAAAGCCATTCCAGTTCTGGTATAACTGTGTTCCGGCAGCATTAGCAAACTGAAACAATGACTCTGAGCTTCATTTGTTTGCTTATTGTTTGTGGGTGCTTTCCTGCTACGGTGGCAGAGCTGAGTAGTTGAGACAGAAACTGTATAGCCTGCAACATAAAAAATAGGTATCACCTGGCCCTTTATAGAAAAAGTTTGCTGGCCCCTCTTCCAGGACATCCAAGGGAAAATGTCAGAGACAGTTGGATATTTCGTTATAAAAATATACATTTAAAAAAAAAAAGCTCTGCCACTTATTGTGAAAGGGAGCTTCCTTAGCTATGAGATGGGGGGGGGGGTGGGTAGTGTGCCCGAGCTTTCCCCAGCCTTGTTACTTAGGGTCTCTGGGATCGCTTCTTCCTAAAGAAGAAGGAAATAGAACCAGCATCCCTCAGCCCTCTAGAGAGCCCCTCATCCTCCCCACCGGTGTGTCTGCCCAGAAAACAGCCCGAATCTTGGGGTGAGTTGCTAACTTCCTGACCGACACTGTGGGGATTATTGTGTTTGTTCCTGGATACAGTTTTAGTAAACAGAACTCACCTCGAATGTGACTGCCTGTCCCTGTCGCATGACGATGCCTCAGTCTGCTCCAGGCGTTTCAGGGTCAGGAACAGTCTGAAAGCGACCATGGCAGGCAGGAGTGCTGGACAGCCAGAGGTGGCCGTGGCAGGCGGGGTGCCGGATAGCCAGAGCGACAGGGCTGCACATCCTCTGCCACCTCCCTGGTCGGGAGGCTCTGCCTGTAATAAAGGCCTGAAAAGAGGACATTCCCATCCCCACCTCCTCCAGAATCCACATGTGCGCTCAGCTGTACGGTGCTTCCCCTCCCATTTAGTTTATATATGGTGTGAGCTGCTGCTGCTTTTCTTTTTTTTAAGAAGCATTTTTAGACCAGGAAAATAACAGGCCAACAAGAAGGCGTAATTGTGCTGATTTCACAAGTGCGGCGATACTCCCCACCTGATGTACCGTGAGACGTGGCTCGGAAGGATTCTATTAAACGTCTCTGGGACAGGGGACACGGAGGTATTTCCCAGGATGATTAATTTGACTCGGTCATTATGGACACAGACAAGCCTGACAAAATTGCATTTCATTCTCCGTAAACTTCATAAAATCACTGTACACGGAATAAGGCATCACGACACTGGGTGCCCTGCTCCAGTAGGCAGGGTTTCAGGTTTGATAAGAAGCTGTGTTCCTTGCTTTGAAAACAGCTGGGGAAGGCGGTCTTGCACTCCCCTCTTTTAGCTATGATGTTTTTACAGGGTCTGAGTTTCACCTGTTAAGATATCAGAATGATAGGGTGGCCCTGTTACTTCTTGTCCAAACGATGGTGCTTTTTAGAGTGAAAGAGGCCGGTATTAGAAATGGCTACAGGACAAGAGGCACAAACCAGGAATGCCCTGGCTAATGGGCATTGGGGTTTTGTTGGGGGCAAACGGTGGTGGAGCAGACTTTGACTTCAGAAGGTCGGGTTTCTGACAGTGCTATCCTCCAGGTGACTTTAGATGGGTCCTTTTGCCTTTTTGATCCTCGGTTTCCTCATCTGTAAAATGGCAAAGATATAGTAAATGCTTGTTCTGCTGGCCCCCTGGGATCTTTTTTTTTCCCCATTTCCTTTGGGTGAATGGAGGATTCATGTTGACTCTCTGTCCGTGTGTTTTCACATCTGTTTCCCCATACATGTCTCTCGGTTGTTTGGTGGGATTTCTTAGGTAAGGAAACTAAGAAGCAGGCATTTTGGATAATATGCCAGAAGCACTTCAGCAAGTAAATAGCAGGATTAGAATTCCCCCAGGTTATCCTAACTCTAAAGCCAGAGTCTTTTTGCAGATCAAAAAAATAGCTCTCACCCATTAGTAACCAAGTCGCCAGTACTTATCAGGAGGAGTAGAAATGTGCTAGAGCTTTTGGAACCCCCAGAGTACTGTCTTGCCATAAGGCATCATTGCTCTTGCTGTAACTCCAGTTTATCTGGTAGGCTGGGCTCCACCGGATGAGACATGAGTTCATTTTCCTCCTACTTACTCTGCTAAATCTCCCTTTCTGGTTCTTGAAAGACATCTCTGGCAGATCCCATGGCTTCTTGAGTATTTCCAACTCTAAGAACCAAACTCTCAACGTCATGGCCAAGCCCTTGTTCTTTCTGCTCCTAGCTCAGGTCTGGCCCACACGCAGCCCATACCCGTTAGGAAACTGTTAATAGGATGGCAGGAGTTGCTGTCACTTCACCCCTCCACTCTCATTTTCTCTGCTGCTGCTGGAGACTCTAGGGTCAGGAGAGGGTGAGGTGGGATTAAAGAAAGATGTTCAAAACATCTTTCTTGATGTACTAGAGATGTCCTACCGTCTCACCCCTATCCTAGCAAGTCTTCCCATGCTACCTCTTTCCCATGCAGCACACTGATCTGTGGATTCACTCTCTAGCTCACCTCTTGTGACACCTGCAGCTGGTGTCCCTCCTGCTGCTGAGGTCCCCTGGCCCTGTTGAAGCACCTTCTCAGGTGCGCCCCTCCTTCAGCCTGGCCACCTGCCATGGCATTCACTCACTCCCAGGAACTCCACCTCCATGCCTTGCCAATCCATGAACATGCAGCCTGCAGGCTCTCTCCTTGCCCTGCCATCTTAGGCAGCTCCGGCTATACTCCTGCCTTCCAAAATCTCCCAGTGAGAGGCAGATACTGGTTGGCGTTCCTGGGGACGTGAGCTGTGTTCTCCAGAGAACGCTTCCTCACCAGGCAGGAGGGGAGCCTCTCCCTTGGTGTTGAAGTGGAAGTCTCAACCAGCTGTTCTACTGGCGGAGAGAAAATTAGGCACCATTGAGTGACAAATCTCTTAATCAGGGGAAGTTTGAAATGTAAATCTTAAAGCGGCACCCGACTTAAGAGTGGGAAATGTTGGATTCAGAGCCAGGAGAGCTGGGTTTGAATCCTAACTAAGACTTGCTCTGCTGTGTGACCTCCATCTTCTAAGCTTCATCTTCCTTGTCTGCAAAATGGAGATAATAGTGACTTCTTTGCAGAACTCACACGGTTTAAATGGAGAATGTGTGTGGAAAAGGCCGGTCCAGGGGCTGGCATACAGTAGGTGCTCAGTATGAATTAACTGTGGGCTGGATTGGTGCTGCGGTGTCATGCATTTAGGATTTAATTGCATTTGAAGAAGGCATGAATGTGTTTGTAGTTTTAGTTATTTTTAAGTGTGCTAATTGCCTCTTTAAATGAATTGCCATTGAAATTAGTCCAATATTTTGATACAGCATATGCTTATTTTTTCAAAAGGCTTCTGGTCTTCTGGGAAGAATCCAGTGTATTGAGGTTTTGGTTTTTAACTGAAGAGAATGGACTTGTGCATTCACGTAGCATTCACTGGGCACCCACCTGCTATGTGCTAGCACCTGTTCTGGGTGTTGGGCTGGGAAAGGCATGGACCATAGGTGGCTGAGGGACTTACAGTCTGTGAGGAGGGACAGATGTGGAACCCCTAGTGAGGTCTAAGCCCAGAGCCCACCCCCCTTACCCCCACATCGTGTGCTCATTCAGTGCATTCTAACTGAGCTCCTGCTACGTGCCTGGCATGGTGCTAGACATAGGTGACAATGCAACTTATCCCCTGCTCGCGTGAGCTGGGATGCAGCATGCAGGAAGCACCAGCAAGAGGGTCACAAAATAATTGCAGATGGTAGTGAATGCTCTGGGGGCACACGCCAGGGCCGCAGAGGGGGTGAAGGTGGACAGGGTTGTGCCTCAAGAGGGGCAGGAAGGCTGGGGAAAGCTCCCTGGATGAGGCAACTCTGGACAGGAAGGCGGTGGTGGGACTCTGCTTTCCAGGGGCTATGATGCCCGGGGGTGACTCCCACCTGAAGGCAGGTGGCCCCCAGCCCATCTCGGTGGTCAGGCTGAAGAGTGACCTCGCCCCCCCCCCCACAAGAACCTGGTGTCAGGAGTTGAGGAAGGTGCACAGTGGGGAAAGCGAGGGAGGACACTGGGTCAGTGGGCTGCTGTTTATGTAATCTGTGTCCGTGGGGAAGGCTGGTGATGGCAGTGATCGTGAAGGGAGGGCTTGGGCCAAGCAGGGCCTGAACCATCTACTGTCTTAATCCATTTACTCTTTACAACTGCTCTGTAGGTATGTACTGTCACAGGGAGAAACGGAGGCACTGAGTGGTTAAGTAACTTGTCCGAGGTCACACACACAGCTCATAAAGTGGCAAAGACAGGATTCGAACCCGGGGCATCTTAACCACTACACCATACTGTGTCCACCATCAAAGATGCAGGAGCAGGAAGGGTTAATGGGTTGTCTGAGGTCCTGGGGGCAGAGGGAGGGTGGAGACATGAGCCTTGGAAAGAAGGAGAGAGCACGCCTATGGCTCTGGGGTCAGCATGTTGTTGGAGATATTTTCTGTTTTCCCTCAGTCACCTACTAAGAATGGGGGGTGGGGGGCGGTTACAAGACAGAGGAGAAAATAAAAGGCTTGAGAGAATCACTGTGGAAATTAAGAAACGAGTTGGGGAGAGACGTACGGGATGGTTTCCAGTGGCAGTGAAGGCTAGCAGAGGCTTGTGCATATGCAGAGAAGGTGGAGGCCTGGGTTCCCATCAGGTGGGGTTCTTCCATCCAGGCGCCCGGCGTACAAGGACACAGGGGCTTCCTCTCCGCGCCCCCCCACGCTTCTGATTACTTGGGACCTACTCCCCTGCCTCCCCTCGCTGCTCCCCACAACAGTCTCCCATCCCTAAATTCTGAACCACCCATAGCCTTAGCCACAAAAGTATATAATTTGACTTATTGGTACCTTGTCCTGAAAAGGATACATTTAAGGATAAAATAACATTAACACCCACATATTTACACCAAAATTCATCAAAATACTATCCAAAAAGCATTTAAATCACCCTTGGGTGCCATGTTAAGATGTTTGGAGTTTTTGTTTTTGTTTTTCTGTAGAGAGATACTAGTTTTCTAAGCAGGAAATGTTCCAAGTGTATGTACTTGAGGAGACAACTCTGCTGGGAGCAGAAGGGACAGAGGGGAAGATGCCAGAAGCCTGGAAGCTCCTTGAAGCGGCTACTGCAGTCACAGCAGCAGGGAAGGGATGGTCACGAGCCTTGTGACCTGTGTGAAGCCTCTAAATCTCGGTTTTTCTCACTTGTCAAATGGGGATAATACTGGGTTCTTTTACAATGAGAGATGTTATGCATGTAGAATACCCATATGTGGTACGTGGTTATTATTTAAAGTAAGAGGTAATAAGGAAAGGGGAAAGATCAGGGTTTTGGGTCATAAAATATGCTTTTGAATTACTTTCCCCAGCTCATCCAAACAAAAGTGGCCCAACCTTTTCTGATGGCTCTGAATTCCCTTGGCCACTGGTTCAACCAGCATTTGCCCACCTGGCTATAGTTTGCCCATCTGTGAAATAATCCCACAGGAGCCCTGCAGAGAGATATGGCCTCTCTCTCTAAGCTTCCTGGGCAGGTGAACTCATTGTCCTGCCCCTTACATGGGACATAACTCCCAGGTGTAAATCTCCTTGGCAGCATGGGACAGGACTCCCGGGATGAGCTGGGACCCAGCATCAAGAGATTGGGAAAGCTTTCTTCACCAAGAGGGGGAAGAGAGAAGTTGAGCAGACATCCATTAGACTCTCTCACTCTGTCCTCTGGGTCTCTTAACCTATCTTTCATAGTTTTCCTTTGTGCTGAATCCTAGAAAATTTCTTCAGATCCATTTTCTAGTTCACACATCTCTCTTCTGCTGAGTCTAATCTATTCCAGAGTATAGAAAAGGAAGAATCACTCTCTAGCCTTGATACCAAAACCCAACTAGGGCAATATGAGAAAGGAAAATTATAGACCAATCCCACTCATGAACTAGTTGCAGAAATCCTAAACAAAATATTAGCAAACAAAAACCAACAGTGCATAAAAAAAGTAATACATCATGACCAAATAGAGTTTATCCCAGGAACCCAAGGTTGTTTTAATATTAGAAAACCAAATGAAGTAATTTGCCATGTTAATTGAATTAAAGGAGTAAAGTCATTTGAGCATTTCAATAGATGCAGGGATAAAGAGTTTGCTAAAAGTAAAAATCTATGCACTACTAAAAACATAAAAACAAACACCCACCTTCTTGGTAAACTACAAGTTCCTTCATCCTGTTAAAGAGTTCCTTTGAGAACCTATGGCAGACACCATACTTAATGGTAAGCTATTGAAAACATTCCTTTTAAGATAAGGAAAACGATGAGGATCCCCATTCTTGTTATTCCTATTTGATGTTGTGCTGTCGGTTCCTGGTCTGTGCAGCGAGGTGGGAAAAATAAAGAAATAAGGATCGGAAAGGAAGGTGTCTGAGATGACTCCTGGTTTCCAGCCTGTGCTCCTGGGGGCATGTTTGTGCCATTCACTGAGAAGGGGGAGACCAAGAGAGGACCCTCTTGGGGTCTGGGGGCTGGGGACACTTAGAAGCAGGCTGTCAGCTGCAGTGGAAAGGGCCCAGGCAGGGGCAGGAGCCTTCAGCTCCATTCCCAGCTCTTCTCCTAAGCACGAACAACCCACCTTCCTTCTTGGTCCCGACTTCCCTCTCTGTAAAATGGTTGGGTGTGGGGCTCTCCATCTGTGGTGGGGTGTAGTGGGCAGGTCTGGTGGATCAGAGGCACAGGTGGGCAGGAGCGGCCCCCACTCCCCAGGAGAGCAGTGTTTTGTGTATGGAGAGGGACCCTCCATCTGGGGATGGGGCAGGGGACTGATGGAGTGAGGGGTCGCCTGAGCCTCCTCTCCTTTGCCGAGGGCTTGCTGTGTTCTTGTTTGCTGTTGGTGGTGCTGTGGAGCCTTCTCTGCGACCCTAAGACACTGACCCCGGCCACCGTGTCCTTTTGACCTTCTAGAGCTATAGCAGCCAGAGCGAGAGCAATGAAGACTATGAGATCCCCCCGATAACACCTCCCAACCTGCCCGAGCCGCCCCTCCTGCACCTGGGGGACCACGAAGCCAGCTACCACTCGCTGTGCCACGGCCTCACGCCCAACGGCCTGCTCCCAGCTTACTCGTACCCGGCCATGGACCTCCCAGCCATCATGGTGTCCAACATGCTGGCCCAGGACGGCCACCTGTTGACGGGCCAGCTGCCCACGGTGAGTCCCTGTCACCCGCCGTGGCTCCCACCGGGCCTGGGGGCTGTGGGTTGCAGCAGGGGAGGGAGCAGAGTGCCGTGCCCTGGCGAGGCCCCCGCCTGGCATGGGCGTCCGTGGGCAGGGTGTGGGCTCCATTGGTTGCTGTGTGGGGGTCCACGAAAACCCACGGTGGGCATGGAGGGAAGTTAGGGTCTTCGGACCACTCACTTCTGGAGATCTGTTAACAATAGTCCTTGAAATTATTATTATTTTTTATAGTGTAATCTCATTTAATAATTTTATTGATATGTAGTTCACATACCATATAATTCACTGATTTAAACTATATAATTTGGTGGTTTTCCTGTATTCACAGAGCTGTGGTACCCATCACCACGAGCAGTTTTGAATATTTTCGTCACCCTAAAAGAAACCTCTGCACCCCTTAGCCCCCAGCAGCTATTAATCAACTTTCTGCCTCTCTTGGTTTGCCTTTCTGGACATTTCATACAAATGGAATTATATATATATATGTTTAATTGTGTCTTGCTTAAGGTGCCAAGAAAGGTGATTGCTGAGTTGGAGTCTGTGGGATAAGTGGAAAGTAGCCAACAAAGGCAGGAAAGGACCTTCTGGGCCCGGGGGAACTGCGTGCACTAAAGCAGGAGGCAGGAGGCTCATGTGCTTGGAAACGGCACAGGGTTCCTTCTTTTATTTCACTGGAGGGGAAGGACCTGGAGCCAGGGAGGGAGAGAGTTGCTGGAAGAGCTCAGCAGAGGCTGAGCCAGAAGGGTCCATGCCAAGGAGATGTCTGATTTGAGCCTTCAAGATCCATAAAAAAATCAGTGGAGCTTTTTTTTGAACAGTAGAAAGACACCCCTAAGTCAATTTTAGTACTTCTGAACAGCTGTGATTTATGGGTTTTGTCTTATTCTTTAGTTTTTGCTTTTTCCTTCACTGTTAATATTATATATTAGTCATGACTCCTACATTCGTTCCTAAATGACAGGAGTCAACCTCAAACTAGCTTAAGCAAAAAAAAAAAAAAGAAAAAAAAATCAAGGGTGGATGAAGGGTTTCAGTCATGGGTGGATCCAGGAGCTCCAGCTACGTTCGTAGAGCCCTATCCCTCTCTTCAACTCTTGGACACACTCTGTGGCAGCCACCACCTTCCCTGGACCGACCACTGAGTCCAGAGGAGACTGTCCTCGAATTCGTCAGCTCGGGTCACAGGCGTATCTGTGGCGGTGAAGGAAGGGCTGCTTGATTGACTTTCCCATCGGAATCACATAGTGGGGTTGGGGCAGACCATGTTTATCTCTGCCACAGATGCTCAAATACCATAGCCACGTTGGTGGCCCAGTTCTCGCAGAGGTCCGGACCTTAGGACAGGCAATTTATATCCTAACCATGCTAACTACATTTTTTTTTAAATCTCAACTGACTGATTTATCTGACAAAAATGACTACATATACATGTACAAGCAAAATAGACGTCATTACCTGCCTTCAAAGTAGCCACCTCCATAAATTCTCTGTGTAGGGCCAGTCAATCTAGTTAATTGTGCAGAAGTGTGACTTACCAGTTAGGAGAACAATCTGTTATGTCTTATGTTTCCTTAAGTTTTTATAAAAAATATTTTTATTGAGAAATCTTTATACACATACAGTCCAATCATGGTGTATAATCAGTGACTCACAATACCATCACATAGTTGTGTATTCATCACCATCATCATTTCTAGGATGTTTGTACCACTCCAGAAAAACAAATAAAAAGAAAAAAAATATATGCATCCTATACCCCTTACCCCTCCCTCTTATTGTCCTCTAGTATTGCAATCTACTCATTTTTTTTACCCTTTATCCACCCACATTCTTTCTTTATTTTTTACCCTTATTTTTTACTCATCTCTCCATACCCTGGATAAAGGGGACATCAGCCACAAGGTTTTCACAGTCATACACCCACATTGTAAAAGTTATAGAGTTATACAGACTTCTTAAAGAATCAATGCTACTGGGATGGTTTGACAGTGGCTCAGTAACGAAATTCTCACCTGACATGCCAGAGACCTGGGTTCAATTCCTGGTACCCGCCCATGTGGGGGAAAAATAAGAATCAGATCTACTAGAACACAGCTCAACAGTTTCAGGTACTTCCCTCCAGCCACTCCAATACACCATAAACTAAAAAGGGATATCTATGTAATGCATAAGAATAACCTCCAGGATAACCTCTCAATTCTGTTTGAAATCTCTCAGCCACTGAAACTTTATTTTGTCTCATTTTGTCTTCCCTCTTTTGGTCAAGAAGCCTTTCTCAATCCCATGATGCTGGGTCCTGTTTCATTCCAGGAGTCCTGTCCCATGTTCCTAGGGAGATTTATACCCCTGGGAGTCATGTCCCACATGGGGCGGAGAGGGCAGTGAGTTCACCTGCTGAGTTGATTAGAGAGAGAGGCCACATCCAAGCAATAAACAAGGTTCTCTGGGGGTGGGTGACTCTTAGGCCTAATTACAAGTAGGCTTAGCTTCTCCTTTGTAGGAATAAGTTTCAGAGGTGAGCCCCAAGATCGAGGGCTTGGCCTATTGAACTGGTTGTCCCCACTGCTTGTGAGAATATCAGGAATTCCCCAGATGGAGAAGCTGAGTATTTCCTCCTTTTTCCCCACTCCTTCAAGAGAACTTTTCAAATACTTTTTTATTTTCTACCTAGCTTACTCTGGGATGTATCGGGACATCACATTGACCTGTACAAACCAGCAATATCTCACTCCCTATTCAAGGTTCCATGTATATGGTGTTCGAATACACTGCCCATACAAGTTAAATTAGATGATGCGCTCCCCAAAATATACATTTTGCACCAAATAAACATCTCTTCCTTTGGTCTCACACAGAAGTTGAAGTTTTAAAATATAGACCAGATCATCCTTTATCCTGTATTCTGATTTACCTTAGTCCCATTCAGATCAGCTTCATTCATATCTCTAGTCGAAGTCTGATTACTTTTTCAACTTTTTAGACAGTTGCCGTATGGGATAATGCTGATTTTCAAAGCTTCAGAGCTCTAACTCTGAGTCTCGGGTGTTACACCAATGCTCGAAGTTCCAGGGAACGACCAGGTTATGCACAAACAGCTTGGCATCTGAGAATTTTAGAAATAGTAGTGTAACTACATTTTATTTTTGTTTACTCTTCTTAGTTACTCCCAACAGATTCCCTTGCTTAAAAAAAACTTGGTGTACTCTGTATTTGGGTAAGTCACAACACAGTTTTTGAAGCTAGATGAGAAGAAATGAATGGAGAGAAGGGAAGGAGGGAGGAAGTCAACTCAAGAATTCTCGTTCCAGCAAAGAGTTTAGTGACAATCGATGCCCCATTTCTTATGGGATATATTTCCCTTTTGGTCCCATCAGTAATGTTGACCTGGCTTCCTCTTCTCTCTCTGACATACCTGATGGTTCAGACTCCACATCCAAATGGTTTTAGTTCTACTTTATTAGAATGCTTGTTCCTTAACTGCTTTCCCAGTTAATTTAACAATACAAACCTCACTACTCCACACCATCCCAGTTTAGGATTTATGGTGATTTGAGCAGGAGCTCCTGGGCGGGCTGTGAGTGTATTGGTCAGTGTAGGTGTGATTCTGGCCACAGCGTCGCTGGTCTTTGGGGTTGTTGGTTCATGGTGGACAGTGTGGGGCAGTGGTTAGTGAATGGGCTCCGAGCCCCACAGACCTGTGTCAGAGTCCTGGCTCTATCTCTCACGCTCCGGTTTTCTTGTCTTAGGAATCATAATAGCTCCCACTTTAGATTGTGGTGCAGAGGCTGAGACAGTGCATGTAAAGTCTTGGCGAATGTCTGGCAGAGAGTAAGCAGTCAGTGAAAATTTTCTGCTGTTATGATTCGTAATAAAAATAAATTCCCACTGTAACCAAATTACAGTGTTTTCCCTTAGGTCTCATCTACCTAAAGGAACAGACTGCAAATACTCTCAGGTGCATTTGCAAGGCCACCTGGCTATAATAGCTATGATAATTACAAAGCATGTTATCTATTTATCAAAGATGACCCCCTAGCGACCCCTTCTAGGAAATGCTTTTGTTGGGCTCTGTCCAAACAGGCACTTTGTCGTCTTTTCCAGATTTCTTTAAAACCAGCTCATGTTTAAGATGCTTCACAAATTCAGAGAGCCTTAATTCTTCCATTAGTCAGAGTTGTGAGGGTTCACTGAATTTTATATTCCCTCTTTATGTAATGAAAGATAAGCCAAGCAGTATTACCCAGGGGAGGGCGGCTGGCCTAATGGGAAGATGACATAACAACATCTACCCACATTGGGGATATCAGGCCAGGAGTAATATGGGACTCTTAAAGGCAATTAAAGAAATAGTTTTGAACTACAGGATGACGATGGAGCATACATGTGTGTCTGTGTGTGCATGGGCGCACACGCTAGATGGATGATACTGGAATTTGTGTCACACCTACTAGGTATCAAGCACTGTACAGAAGGCATTGCAAATGATGTTTCATGGAATGCTCCTAAGAACCGAGTGAGGCTGGTGTTCCTATAAAACCTCTTGTGGATGAGAAACTGCAGGTTCAGAGGAGGTAGAGGATTGCATTAGTTTCCTGTGGCCACTGTAACAAAGTACCATGAACTTGGTGGCTTAAAACAAAATGAATGTATTCTCTCTCAGTTCTGGAGCCAGAAGTCTGGAATCTGAGGCACTGGGCCAAAGTCCAGGTGGCTGCAGGGTCTTGCTCCCAGGCTCTAGGGAAGAATCATCCCTTGCCTCTTCCCGCTTCAGTGTCTGCCAGCATCCCTTGGCTTGTGGCTGCATCACTTCATGGTCTCTGGATCTAATCTTTTGTCTCCCTTTTATGTGGTCACTTAGGGTGGCATTTAGGGCCCACCTGGATAATCCAGGGGCACTCCCCATTTCAGGATCCTTAAGTTAATCACATCTACAAAGACCTGTTTTTGAAATAAAGTAACATTTACAGGCTCCAGGTTTTGGGACCTGAGATCTTTGGGAGATGGTTTTTACCCTGCCACAGTGGACGTCACCAGGCGGTGGTGCTTTGCTGAGAGCTTACCTGGTGGCAGGCCTTGTTCTGAGCTCCGCTATGCATGGTGCCCTTGAGAAGCTCCTGGTACACAGGAGAGACAGGTGAAGTGGCCACTGCTAAAAATGTAGGAAATGCCCTGATAGGCTCAGCGCATGCTGCTGTATGCGCCCAGACCAGGTACCTGGCTCAGATGTGGGTTGTCACTTCCTAGATAGGGAAAGTGATGGCCAGACACATAGTACATTCCATAAATATTTTATGGATGAATGGATGTCATACTGCTAGTAAGTGGCAAAATCAGAATTCAAACCCAGCTCTGCTCCCTACCATCCACCTCTCGGTTGGGAGCTATGGGGGCTGGAGCTATGGGGCTGCAGGGCAGGGGTACCGAGAATGCCTTGGTGGCCGGGATACCTCAGAAGCTGTCTGTGCAGATTGAGCTGCACCAAGGATCGGCTGAGGCCCAGGGCATTTGACCTCCCAAGTGCCAGGCACTCCTTGCTTCTGATCCCAGAGTCCACTGGTTTCTTCTGGTCCCTTGTCCATCCCACTCCACCTCCCGGGCAGGCGTGGGAGTCAGCCTTCCTATGCTAGCAGAAATCTTGTGAAGTATTGGAATTGGGTCCTTTAAATACGCCTAAGGCTTCTCCTTCAACTTTAACGTCTTAACTGATTAAACATTCATTTCCGAGACAAAAAGAGTCAATTTAGAATGAAAGATATATTTTGCCAGTTTAATTTAAAGTGCTGCACCTCCATCTGACCCCTATTTTCATAACTCAATAATTTTATCCTATGTTGATTGTCTCATCTTGAAGAAAGATATTGTATGTATAAATCAGTTTCTAAAATACCCAAAGAAACTAGAAGAGTGGAATTTATTAGGTGGCTTCTGTTAAGTCTGAAATAATATATTTTGGAGTTGTCCTTGGGAAATGTTTGCGCTTATAGTCCTGGCTTACCCAGACTAGGAATTGTCCTGGGGAGGGACAAAGCTTGACATTCCCTGGACAAGTTCCTTTGAGACCAGGGATATTCCTGGAAGAGCCTTGTCATGGCAGGGGAGGGGACTGGAAATACCAGCCATGGGTTCGGTGAAGTAAGAGGTTTCCCAGAGCTGATTCTCTGGGTCAGTGGGCTTGTGTGCTCCTCTTAGGAGCTTGAATCACGTACCTGTTAAGACATCTTCAAGTCTTAATCCACATTCCTGTGAGTGTGGACTCATTTGTATGTAGAACCTTTAAAGACGTTATTAGTTAAGCATGGCTTGCCAACACCTTGATTTTGGGGATTCCCAGCCTCCCAAAACATGAGCCAAAACATTTCTATTGTTTAGCCAACCCATTGTGTGCTATTTGTCATAGCAGCCTGGCAAACTAAGTGTCATTCAAGCATTCAAGCATTCTCCTCCCAACTTTGACTCTTATTTGTTTTCTCTGGGACCTTGGACAAGTCATTTCTCTACTGATCTCAGTCTTCTCATCTGTGAAATGGGGAATGTGCTTGCAGTTCTGGTGAACTCACAGATAGGAAAATGGACATAATTGCACTGTCAGCTGTGATACTCTGCACGCACGTGTGGGTTTGAGGATTGGGTAGAACTTCTACTGCCACTCCACACACTGCAGGCCTGGGAGGCTCAAATCCGTTCAGCTTGGATCAGAATTCTTAGTGCTAAACTGGTTGTTTTAGGTCCTTTGTGCTCTAGGATCCTGTCCCAAAACATCTTGTCAAGACTTGTCCTTGCTCTCCATGAGCATTGGAGGCCATGGCCCAGGGGCCCCCCACCGCAAGTGAAGGGTCTTTACAGGTCAGTATGTGGGGTGGGCTATAGGTGAGGAGACCAGGCAGGACCTGGCTGCTGCTTCACCTCCTGGTCTTAGAGGTGGTTCCCATGAGGGAGCCTGAAGCCTAGGGGGAGGGCCTGGGGCCTGGGCAGGGCTGAGAGCCTGGGGTGGGGCCTGGAGCTTCTAGCAGGGTTTTGAGCTGAGGGGCAGGACCTGTGTACTGGCTGTGGGCGTACTCCCTTGCCTTCCTCTCCATTCCCCCTCCCCCTTTCATGCCCGATCTGTCCCTGTTTAATTCTTACAAGTTGAGACCTGAGAGATGCCTTCCTAGTCCTGAGGCTCCCCCTGCCCCAACCCTTGTCCCCTGGACTTCTGAGCCACAGAGGGGAATGGAGACCTCCTAACCCAACCTATTCATTTTATTGTTTTTATTGCATTATGTGTTTCTGTTTTCATTTGGTCTTATGATTGAATCAGTTAGCTTTGGGCGGGTAACAAACCTCTCAACCCTTAGTGGCTTAAAACAATGAACTTTTATTATTTCTCACAGTTCTGTGGTCTGCAGAGGGAAGGTTCTTTTGATCTGGACCCGCTCGGCTGATCTGAGGGCTCAGCTTACGGCTTGGCTGGGGCTGGGTGGTCTGGGTCGGCCCTACTCGCATCTTGGCAGTTCGCCCAGTGTTGGCTGGAGGCATTGGGGATGACCTGGCCATAGGTGTCTCATGCAGTGACCTGGGCTTGTTCAAATAAGGGGATGGTCACAGGGTGCCCAAGAGCAACAAGAAAGGGTTGGCCCTCTGTGCAAGAGCTTTTCAAAACTTTGCTTGTGTCATGTTTGCTCATGTCCTATTGGCCAAACTGCGTCACGTGGCCAAACCCAGACTTGAGGACTAGAGCCATAGACCCCACTTCTGGATGGTAGAAGGGGAAAGTCATATTGCAGAAGACTGTGTTGCAGGGAGAGAAGGAATTTGTGGCCATTTCTATAATCTACCTTGATAATGTTTTGTTCTGTGTTTCGTTTTTTATTGAGGTTTCTTTTTTCTTTTTCCCTGACGTTTAGTGTTAAGAGTGTGAGCTTTGAGCTCAGACCAAACTAAGTTCAAAACCTAGCCCCACTGCCGTTATCCACCCCTGTGGCCCAGAGTAAGGGATGAATCCTCCCTGAGCCTCAGTTTTTCATCTGTAAAATGGAGGTAATGTGTGCCTGGTAGGAACGCATGAGGTTTACATGATCAGACGTAGGTAGAGTGCTCGGTCCAGCCCCAGGCAAACAGCAGACATTGAAAAAACATCAATTTCTGTTTATTGATTTATTTTTATTTTGTGGACCGCTTTGGGTGTGTGCCGTCTTGCATCTCAGTTTGCCCATCATGGCCTGCTGGGGATCTAGGTCAGCTCTGCTGAGGTGATGGCCAGACTAGTTCACCAAAAGGAATGTCCAAGGGGTGAGGGTTGGAAAAGGGAGGTAGAGGCAGAGGTGGCTGGGAGTGCGAGGGGGCCCTAGCTGGGGGGCTAAGGGGGGCAGTTTACCCCAGGACAGCAACAACCACTGTTCCTCTGCTTGCCGAAAAGTGAAGGCTGGACACTGGGCTCTCCTTTGCTGTGTGATCCAGGGAAGGATCCATCTTAGTAAAAGCAGGGGGTCCTCAGGGCTGCCTCGAGCTCGGGCTCTTCCAGGTGCCGTGTTTTGTCTGCTTTCCTCCTGAGCACGGGGTCCCAGGCAGGCAGGTGGAATTGATCTCCCAGTTGGGCCCTCTGAGGGGCCTCGGAGGTTGCTTTGTATTCAGCAGAAACCAGGTAAAACTCCCTCCCTGCGTTTTTCAGATGCAGTAAGTGAAAGAAATATGTCTTTTTACATTTTCTAAAACTCAAAAAAATGACTTTAAACAGCTTTTGCTCCCCTGCTATAATTATTTATTTTCAAACACTCCTGCAGGGGACTGCTCCATTTTCTTATCCTGCACTCCTTTTTCTCATAAATGAACCATCACTTCAATAAATCATTATGAAAACAGAGACTAACACCGGCTCTGAAAGGTTGAAAGATTTATGTAACACATTTATGTTTCCCATTTTCTCATTCTGGTACTCGGCTGCAAAAGCTAAGCTAATAAAAGCTGCTATTAATATTTCTTGTTGCCTAGCAACCCCAGAGCGGGAGTAATAGCTTCAGCTAGAAAAATAGATGACCGATAAGGAAAAATTCAATTCTTTTATTATCTCAGGGGGAAATGGCCTTTTACTGGAACATTATGATGTACGAGTGTGAAGTTGAACACAAAAGATTTTTGTGCGTGTGTTTGTTTTTCTATTTTTAATGAACATTATTTTACCTCCACTAACTCTTTCAGGGCACTTTTGTTTTCTTTCCTATCCCTGCCTGCCCCATTCCTCATGCTTAATTTAGCAGCTATAGTAGTTAAGAATCTGTCAGCGTTTTTTTTCACTTTCAAAATGGCTTTTGTAAAGGTTTGTAACTCGGTCATAAAAATTCACCCCCTGTTAAAACTCAGGCCACTGATAAGCCGCCGCCCAGACCAGCCTCTGTGAACAGGCTCACGTTGGCTGAGAGATAAGGCTCTTGATTTTCTCTACGAACTGGTCGGAAGAGAACAAAACGTGCACTTTTCTGTGTCCCAGTTTCCTTTGCATGCTGGGCTTGCTCTCGCTTTGGAGAACTGTTTGCATTCAAGTTTGGGTTATGTTCAGAGCCATGAAAGGATGGGGCTGTGGCACTTATTAAGCACCTGTTTTCAGGTGCCGTTGCCTCCTCCCAGCAGCCCTCTGAGTTAAGTACCACCATTGTCCCCATTTTTCAGGCACAGAAACTGAGGCTTGGTGAGGTGACGGGAGCATCCAGGGTGACTATGCCGGGACGCTGCACAGCTTTGTGCTTTAGCACCAGGTCTCTCAACCCCGGCAATGCTCATGTTTGGGTCCAGATAACTCTTTGCTGTAGGAGGCTGTCCTGTGCATTGTAGGACGTTTTGCAGCATCGCTGGCTTCTACCCCCTAGATGCTGGCCGCACCTCTTCTTCAACTGTTACAACCAGAAATGTCCCTAAATACTGCCCCCGTCCCCCTGGAGGACAAAACTGCCCTCAGTTGAGACCACTGCATGCAGTTCTCTCTGCCTGGAAGGCTCTTCTCCCTCATCCACCTGCTGAACCCCTGCGCCCGTGTTCGGGCTAACGCAGAAGGCGTCTTCTCTCTGAGACTCTCTGGATCAGGGTGGGATTAGGGTGAGGCAAGTGAAGTACTCGCCTTGGGCATGGAATTTAAGAGGGCACCAAAAAAATCTCAGCAGTAAGAAAAATAATATTTTAATATATTGTTCTTAAAATCAAAATAAATGTGAAAAAGTCATGATGAGCAAAACATAAAAATTTTAAATAAAGACCACCTCAGTCTGGATTCCTGGAAATAGATGTGTGTCCATTTGTGCGGCCATGTGTGCTGCCTGACTGGGACAGCTGAAGGCTGGGGTTGAGCTTTACACCCTTCTTTGGCACCACCATCTAGCAAAGGACCTTGCAATCAGAGAACCCTCTGTATGTTTGTTGACTGAATGAATGAGAAGAGATTACTCATGCAAGGTCTCATGTCTAGGGCTGGACCTTGAACCTAAGGCCTCTGACTCGCCATCCAGTGCTCTCTGCCTCGCCATCCAGTGCTCTCTGCCTACGGAGTGAATAATTGCCTGTAGAGTGGTGCCTAAGCCAGGGAGGATGCAAAGATACCCTGGGGCACTCACAGCCTGGAGGCCAGGGGGGCTGATAACAGCAGCCACAATTTTGGCATGGGGTCAACTTGGCTGTCCCTGTGGGCTGTCTTATTCCAGCCTCATCCCCAGGCTGGAGCTGGGATATGCAGGTCGCAAATGCAGCTTCTCCAGGCCCTGCTGGCCCCTTGGAGCACCGCTCACACTCTCTGTGCACACAGATTTCTCATCTTAGCCTTTGGAGGGTATAGGGCCCGCACCTTGTTTGATCCCTTGTCCTCTCAGTGAACTTTTCCTAAACGAACAGATGAACTTTCTATAACTGTAATCATCTGCGAACATTCCCTTTACACTTATTATGTGCCTGACACCCACGTAAGCCCTTTATAGTTGTCATCTCATTTAGTCCTTATGACTCTCCTGAGAAGGAAGTACTGTTATTGCCATTTTACAGATGAGAAAATGGAGGCACAGAGAGGCAAAATGACTTGTCCAAGGCCAGTAACCATCAAACAGTGGTGCCAAGATTTGAACCCAGGTAGGCTGACTTCTAGCCTGTGCCCTCAAGATGTAATCTGTATAGCCTTCAACTGAATGAGCAAATGAGGAGGGAATGAATGAATGAGTAGAGGAGTGAGCATGCAGGATCAAGACCTGCCTTGTCATTCATGTTTCTAAATAACTACAGCATAA
Source organism: Myrmecophaga tridactyla (assembly GCA_004026745.1). Classification (NCBI taxonomy): domain Eukaryota; kingdom Metazoa; phylum Chordata; class Mammalia; order Pilosa; family Myrmecophagidae; genus Myrmecophaga; species Myrmecophaga tridactyla. The sequence continues at coordinate 18,937 of PVIY010024979.1, forward strand.
AGTGTGAGGGCATTGATGAAGTGCTGGGGGAGCTCAGAGGAGAGTGGTGGCAGGGAGGGCTCCCTGGAGGTGGTGGCCCTGGGTTGGGCCTTGAGGGCCGGAGGACAGTGGCCAAAGCCTGAGGAAAGGAAACCTCACAGCTGCACGGACCTCCTTGTTCAGGTCCAGCCATTGCCCCTGATTTGCAAAACAGCTTGTAGTGGTTTATGATTGCTTGGCTGCCCCCTGTGCCCACCCCTTCCACCCCTCACCAGCCTCCCAATCGGAGTCATGACCTCTTGCCATAAGGGGCGCAAGAGTGGGCATTGAACTGCCATTCCGGGTGGAATGCCAAGCACGGCAGAGTAAGAGCCCTGAGACCTGGTCCCGAGTCAGGAGGGAGAATCAGAGAGAATCGCAGCCACATTTGTCAGCTGCAGCTTCGATATTACTCGGCGTAATGCCTCTTTCCTCCAAGTGCATATTCAGTACCATGTTTGGGAAAATGAGCTTTTAATGTACCATTGGCATTGCTGAGAAACCATCTCTGGCTTCTCAGAATGTCTGGAGCACATAAAACTTGAGATTTATTGGAGTCATTTTCCCCCTGCTCTGGCTGGATAATAAAAAGTCAGTCTCGTGCGCTCTTTCTCTCATCTTGTGGCTTTGTCCATTTAGAACTCCGAGTCTTTATAAAAGGCAGCAAGACAAATAAAGCTCATCTAAATATTAAATCTCCAGAAGGAAGCAAGCATTGATGTATTCTTGAAGCTGAGGGGCCGGGAGTATTTTAAGAGAAAGGGTGTCCTGTTGGGGGTTTCAGCCTGCCAGCTCGGCTGGGGCTGTGACCGGGGCTGTAATGATGGGCAGCATAGTGCCAAAGCCAGGAGCACTTAACTGGGAGTCTAGAGTCTGGGGTCCCTGCTCTACCCCATGGTGTGTTCTTGGGGTTTCTCTCCCTCTCTGAAAGGTGGAAGAATAAGTAAGTAAAGAGCACGTAAGATGCAGCTGATGATACCTAGTCTACAGGGTGGTTGTGAGAATCAAACGTACTAATGAAATATTCCTGGTGCTTAGCTCTGTGTGTGGGATTTGGCGGGTATTGCTAAGTGTTTGTTGACTGAATAATAAACTGACTGGTTGATGGACTGACTGGCTGGCTGACTGATTGAATGAATGAATGAAAATAAGTGCTGCCTGTGGAAATGCTTCATAAACTAGTGTGCCATACATGTCAGCATCGGAGAGTAGTCCAGATGGTGCCCGTAAGGCCTCTTCTGCCATAGTGCCATCCACCGTATCTCACCTGAACCTCCTCTCCACTCTGGAGGGAGATGGAATCTGCTTCCTTTGCAGACATGTACCCGAGACTCAGAAGGGCAGGTAACTTGTCCAGAGACACACAGTCAGGAAGCGGTGGCGGCAGGATGGAAACCTAGATCTGTGCTCCCGGCATTGCACAGCAATGTCCCCTACCCCAGCCCTGGGCCTGTGACCTGAGGGTGGAGTCTCTCACCTGACTCCCACCCAGGTGGGAGGAGCAGAAGCCTTGGTCCCTAGTGGTTGTTTCTCCAAACTCTTGGGAGCCAGGAGAAAGGAAAGGAGTACTGACGTGGTGGTTGGACCCTGTCACTGGGTCACGTCTGCTGGATGGACCCATGGGCCTGGGATGCTGGACCCCGGAGGACTCTCTACCTGAGTCAGCCATTTCCAGTCCTTCCCGTCACCCAGAAACTGATGGGGAGATCAGAGCCAGAGGTGCTGGGTGTGTGTCCTGCCTCTGCCCTGAACGGATGCATGGGACAGGTCACTCTCCTCCTGGGCCTTGCTTTCTTCATGTTGAATGGAAACCACCCAGCCTACCTTGGGTGCTGAGTTGTGCACCGAGAGAGAGAGTTCCACTGTAAAGCTTCTGTGAAAGGGCCCTGCGAGAGGTTGTGGTCACTGGGGGTGCATGTCGGAGCCCGGATCAGGAGGCCCACAGGGGTGGGAGGGAGGGCTCAGGGTTGCAGCCAGCCAGTGGCCGCAGCCAGGCGCCCTCTCCTCGCAGGGCTGCTGGGAGGAGGAAATAGACCCTCGGGAGGCTAGAGGGAGCCCGCCCCACGCTTCGGAGAGCCCTGGGGCATGAAGTAAGGCTGAGCGTTGCCCCCAGCTCGAGACAGGGGAACCAGCATTTGACCCCATGAGGTAGGACAGTCACTGACCGTGGGCTGGCCTGGGAGTGGGGCTCAGGCAAGGCTGCTCGGCAGGGAGGCCCCCGCGGGAGCGGGGCAGTCCCGGGCAAGGGGAGCCTGAGCCTCTGGTGCCCTCCCCGCGGGCGATTTGGGCAGGGCCCCGGCAGCATCGGCCACAATAGTGGTCCTCAAAGTGTGGTCCACGAGCTGGCAGGATCACCATCCTCTGGGAACTTGTCAGAAATGGAGACTCCCAGACCCCACCCCAGACCTACTGAATCGGAAACTCTGGAGTGGGGCCCAGCAACGTGCTTTAGCCGCCCCCCCTGCCCCCCTCCCCGGGTGATTCTGATGGACGCTCAGCACCACTGGGCTGTAGTGATCTTTGTTTTAGGACACACGGAACTGTCACTGGTGTTTCCGTTGCCTTGAGGATTTCCTTGCCCTGTTACAGCTGCAAACCTTTCCTCCAGGGGCTCTACCTCTGCCTCTGGCTCCTGACCCTTGTCGACCTCTCCACCTCCCCTTGGCTCAGGTGTCAAAGCAGACCTGGCAGGAGGACAGTCCCCAACCTGGGATCAGAAAGGCTCCAGGTCTCTTTAAATTGTAGAATGCTTCATCCTTGGAAGGCTTCTGGGGCAATTGTGCACCAACAGCCTAAGTAGAGTCAGAAATAAGATGCAATAGGTAAAAAGAATGGCTATCCCCAGGCAGGGGAAGACAGAGGGGCTTCTGGGTGACCAGGAGGCCGGGCTCTGCCAGCTGCTTATGGGTGAGATGGCACATGCGCCAGGTAAGGGGCAATCACTGGAGCCCATTCTCAGAACTCGGAGAAGACAGAGCAAGAACTGCTGGACGAAAGGACCTCAAGCCTCACATCTGCAGCACTGGCAGCAACTGGACCAGATAATTACATCTTGGTCGAAGGCACAGAGTGACAGCAAAGTGTGGGACCCCCTGGCCATGATCCTGGGTCAGAGGGTCAGTCTGAGTTGGTCAGTACCCCATTCTACAGGCTTTCTCTTCTCCCTTGGGAGCCTCAGACGCCAGCCCTCTGTGCTGTTTCATACACAACCGCCCTACCCCCTCCTGTTCACCTGGCCTATAAACTTGACATCACTTACTCCTCCTATATTCCTGCTAGGAGAAGCAGAATTAGCCCCAGCCAGCAAACGGGACCAACCCTTCTGCTGCTGCCACCTTTGTGGCCTGGATCACACTAAACAAGAACTGTACCTTCCCATAATTCCCTGCAGAATGGTTCCCAGATGCAGTGGGGACCAGACTCCCTTTGTCCCCAGAACATGCTGCAGTCGTGCCACACCAGCTGGTGTCCACTGCATGAGTGGGCAGTGCCAGCCATGACGCTGGAGACAGAGCTCTGCTCTGTCACCTTCTGCCCCGCGGCCTGGACCCTCACACATTGTGGCCGCGCCCAGCAGCCCGCACAAAGGGGGTCGGCCCGCTGTCAGGACTGGCACCACTGGCTTTGGACGTCGAGCAACCTGGATTTAAATCTGAGTTCCTCCAGTTACTTGCTGCATTGAGCAAGTTACCTGGCCCTTTTGAATTTTAACTTTCTAATGTGTAAGGTGGATGTATGAATAATTCTTATCTTATGGGGTTGTTTTGAAAATTAAATGCAGAAATGCTTGTCGGGTGTGCGGTATGGCAGCCATGACAAGCTGTTTGTCTAAGCAGTTTCTGTGTCAGCGGCCTCTGTTTTTGCTTCCTGCCAACCCACATGGGAAACTGGTTCCCCCAAGAAATCCACCTGCTCAAGCATTGGTGAGCAAAGTAGATTTGCTGGGGATTTTATAGAGAGCCTGCACATTTCTGTGCCCGCCAATTCCCTTTCTGTGCTTCCCCCTGCCCCCTGTCCCTGTGATGATCCCTTGTGTCACTGCCCCCATGGTGTGCTCAGTATCGGGGGTGCCTTTTGGTTCCATGTCACGATGATCCCTCAGCCTCAGCTCTCCTGCCCCCAAGATTTACAGTTCCAGACATATCTCTGTGCTCAATTAAACAGAAGTCCCTCCGTTAATGGGGTCCACCCTTTAAGAGGTCAGTTTAGTGACCGCTTGCTTTACTGGAGCGTCTTTGGGGCCTGCCCTCCTCTCCAAGCAGGTCATCAGTGTATTTCTTTCAAACAGGTACTGTTTTCTACCAGACGCCTTTGGGTTGCCTTAGTTGGAATCCATCAGGAAGCAGGTACTAAGGAAAAAAAAAGAGAAGGCAGGGGGCAGGGGAAGCCTCAGACCCTGTGGAAGGAGGGCAGGAAAGATGGGGTGGGCTAGGAGTCTTGGACTGCAGAAAGGTTCCAAGAAAGGTTTGACCCAGCTGATGGGGAGGCCTCGAGCCAAAGTCATGGGTTCGAGGAGTCCCTTATCTCACCAGGAGGGGCTGCATTAGCAAACCTGGTGTGCTCAGGCACTGGCTGGGGGTGGCCTGGGGCAAGTGTGGCCTCCATGAGAACCCAGGGTCCAAATGCTGGAGCTATGAGCATTCGTGCTCCCCAAAGCAGGAGATCCAGAGAGTGCATTTTCACGGCCACCAGTCCATTCCCTAGGCCACGCAGATGACCTCTCCCTGCAGGTGAGGGAGCAGCCTCACCGTGGTTCCTGGGGGCTCCTGTTCCTGGGTGGGGGGGACTCACAAATTACAACCCCCATTGCTGCAGTTGGTTTCCCTCCTTCCTCAGCAGCCACCTTGGCACTTCCCTGGTGACGTGCTCTACACCTTCATTCCTGAGAGGTCAGGCCCTTGGCGGCCATACTTGTCTCTGCCCAGGCTTGCTGCACACGTCCATCACAGTTACAAAGGCCACCAGCCAGTGCCCAGGTGAATCACCTGAGTTCCACTCCCTGCTCCCACTGGGTAGCGGCAGCCTTACCTCCTCCTGCCGATTGGGATCAGTCACCCTGGCCGTGTTGGTGACGCCTCTTCTCACCTGCTGTTCCCTAGACATAGAGTCGCAAAGGGCCCTGGTGGCAGCCATAACCTGTCATTCAGTGGGACCCTTGTTGTGTCATCTAGCAGGAAGGCACCCCTTTTCAGGACCAGGTCCCCCAATCCAGCAGAACCAAGAGTGGCAGGATCAGGAAGCACAGAACCCCCCAGTGGGTCACTGGGAGCTGGGCCCCTGTTGTGTCCTGGACCCAGGCATGGTTCCTTTACATCGCCGGACGGAGGTCTCCGATTTGATGGCAATACCACATCCTGAGGCCAGCACTCCATCCTTTCAGAGTGCTCCAGGCGAGCACCTCAACTATGCCTTTAGAAGGTGTTTTGGTTTGCTAAATTTGTCAGAATGCATCATACCATAAATGAGCTGACTTTTACAATAAGGATTTATTAGCTTATAAGTTTACAATTCTAAGGCTGTGAAAATGTCCAACTCAGGCACCACCAAGATGATGCCTGGACTCTGAAGACAGGCTGCTGGCACCCGGGGTACGTCTGTCACACAGGAAGGCACATGGCCAGTGTCTGCTGGCCCTTGGGTCCCAGGTTTCATTGCTTTCAGCTTCTGGCTTCAGTGGCTTCCTCGCTCTGCTTCTGTGGGTGTGTCCTTGCCTTTAAGCTTCTCTGGTGCTTCTCTTAATTTCATCTCTTATGAAGAGATGAAGGACAATCAAGACCTGTCCTGATGAGTGAGGCAGATCACATCTGAATCAAAAGGTCCCACCCCCAGGAATGGATCAAAAGAACATGGCCTTTCCTGGGGCACATAACAACTTCAGACCACCCCAGAAGGATATTCTAGCACTCTGAGGCTGGCCCCTTTTGTCTGGTGTGATACGTGTTACAGCCAGTGGTGATGGGTTGATTCTCGTACCCCTGTCACTGGGAGATAGGCTCCTTGATTGGAGGCTGCATGGGGTTCCATGCCTGTGGATCAGGCTTTCTTTCAGTCCCCAGGGAGTGGTGTTGGCTGAGGCTCTGCAGACAGGAGAGGCAAACCATGCCTAGAATTGTTATCTACCTAGAGGATGCCAGGGGCCCCATGTAGTCAACACGTGTTTGAGCTCAAGAGACAGTGCCATATTGGGGACCACCCATTGGTCTCCATTGCTGATAAGTTAGACATTCGAAGGCAGCAGCAGCTAGGCTGGCCTTGGTAAGGGGAGTTCCTGCTGTTGGGCCCTTAGGGAGCCTCCATCGTTGTCACCTTGGCGACCCTGCTCGTGTGCCTGATGCCAGTTCTGGGATGGCTGATGATGAAGGATAACTATTATTAATGGCGGAGCCATCTTGTCATCTTGATTGTTCAACACTTCTTCTGTTGTGAATTCTTTATGATTAGCAAAATGTGAGATTCCAGTATCCTATTTTATGCCCACTCCTTTATGCCCATCTACATGCCTCTATTCCAAACCAGCTCAGGTCCCAGTTTCAGGTTCTTTTTCTTCCAGGCTCTTGAGCAGACAACCAGACCACTGTCCACTGTCCACTGCCTGGTGGACATGTTCTTAAGGCTACTTCTGTTTCCACTCAAAGTGGATGATCAGGCACAATGCTCACAGCTCCACCCACTGGGAAGATTTTTCTTCTCTGCTCCCTTTCAAGGCACCCCATGGATGTTGCTATGATGGAATCACCATCCAATTTGGTTTGGTACCCACATGTGGCACTGACCTGTCAGGAAATCATGCTTAGACCTTTTCCTCTTCCTTCAGCTGGATGCATAGGATGCCCCCTCCCCATCAGTGTAGCCGTAGGTGTAAGCTGAGGAAGGCTTTTTGGTGCATCTGTGGAATGTGACATGAGGGTGTGCCTGTCTTCCCATCTGGCTTACTCATGCCGCTGGTCCTGCACAGGCTTGATCCTAGATGTACCAGTTCCATCACATGATGGGCTGCTGCTGGGCCCAGCTGATGTTAGACTCGGCTAGTCCAACAGAACCCAGCTCTTCATAGGCAGTTCCAGACACATGGCCATTTGGTACCCACGGTCAAACATTCCATCTCTGTTATCGCCCAGTAACACTCTAGGAGCTCTTTCTCAGTAATTACTTGCTGCAAATGACATTGCTGTACTCAGAATCCCAGGAATCTGCATTATAACTTCCCATAAACTCCACACTGACATCTCCAAAACTGTCCCAAATGGCCCAGGCGGCAAGGCTGCTTGCCCGGAAGCTGGAGCTGCCGAGGAGCCCTTTTGTGTTCTGGACCACCCTCAAAGCTGGCAGCTTTCAGTGTCTCCCTCCCCGTATGGGGTGGGGCATGTATTTAGGAATGGAATGTGTCACAGAACCCAAAGAGGCCCACCAAGCCCTTTGCTTTCTTTTTGGTAGTAGGAGAAGCAAGCTATAGATATTTTTCTTTTACTTTGGAGGGGAAGTCTCAGTGTGCCCCTGACTCTGGACTTGTAAGAACCTCACAGAAGTGACAGGAGTGTGGATCTTCGTGTGGTCCGTCTCTCACCCTCTGGAGGGCGTGTATCATTCCAAGGCCTCCAGCCTGCTGGCCGCCTCTTAATTGTCCTGGTTGGTCAGTGAGATGTCATCAGTGCACTAGTTCACTGTGAGCCTCTGGGATGCTCAGATCGCCTCGCTGTTCTACGGCAGAGGGCAGGAGAGTTAGCATGGCCCAGAGACAAACCTGAGAGTGAGTGTTGTCTGGCCCAAGGGAATGCAAACTATTTCTGATCCTCGTTTCTAACTGGACTAGAAAGGAATGCATTTACAAATTAATGGCCGCATACCATGAACCTGAGGCCTTATTAATTTGCTCTAGCCATGACAGCATCACCACACAGCAGCTATCCATTTTAATTCATTCTCTTGTGATTTGTATTTTCTTTTACTCTGTCTAGTCGTCTGTTAGGGCATTTGTAAATTTTTATTGATTCTAATATTATTTTTCCAAGTGTTAGATGGTTATCAATCCTGTTCATTTGAAAGTCCATCCTTTCCGCCGCTGATTTGAATTGTTGCCATTATCATATGCTAAAAAATCATAGTCATAGTGATCTGGGTTTCCTTCCTGTTCCATGATTTGATTTGTCTTTTCTCACATCTTTACCACACTTTTAAAGTTACTTTAACTTTGTAGTGTGTTTTAATATTTCACAGTGTAAGTTTTCCAAAGTTATTGCCCTTCTTCAATGATTTCCTGAAAAATCTCACCCCATTTCTTTTCCCAGATGAATTTTTAAGTCACTTTGACAAAACCTTTGCTTTTTTATATTGGAATTTCATTATCTCCTCAAATTAAAATGGGGGGGTACATGATTATACTATTGAGTTCTCCCATTTAAACAGATAATGTGAATCTCCATTTATTTAAATAATTTTTGTCTTTCTTTATAGTCACACACTTACACAAACGCACACACATATGAGTTCATCTTATTCCTTGTAAATTTCATTCCCTGGAATTTTTTTTTTTTTTTTGCATGGGCAGGCACCGGGAATCAAACCCAGGTCTCCCAGCACGACAGGCTAGAACTCTGCCTGCTGAGCCACTGTGGCCCGCCCTCCCTGGAATTTTATATTTTTGCATTGCTATTATGATTAGAACTTTTCTGTTATGTTTTCTAACTTTGCTGGTAAATAAGGAATCAATTTATTTCTCATATTTATTTTTCCTGGCTGTGTTAAATTCTAATTTTTCGAAATTCTGTTTGTTTGGGGTTTCTAGATATGTTATCGCATCTCAAAAAACATGCCTCCCAATGTTTGGAACTCTTATTTATTTTCATTTGAATGCATTGGGTCCAACTTTCACTAAATACTAGAGATAGCAGTGATCACTGGTCTTTGCCTTGGCCCCAGTTTAATGGACATGTCTCTAGTGACTCGCCATTGGCAGGAAGTACGTTTTCTTTAGCATACTTTAAAAAAACATCCTCACATTTTCAGTTTACTAATTATTTTGTTGAAATTTACCAGATGTATTATAAGCATTTATTGAGATAATAAAAAAGTTTTTCTTTTTTGGCATGTTGAGGCAATGAATTTTATTATAGATTCTTCAACATGAATATATTCTACTTGGTTTTGGGGGATGTGTGTGTGTGTGTGTGTGTGTGTGTGTGTGTATACACATTTATACATGCCAACACATACACATATTACTATGTGGCTGGATTTAATTTACTATTATTTTACCTGGGATTTTTCTATTTTTTATGGTGAAATTAGTCTGTAGTTTTCTTTTTCTAAGAGAAATTCCTAATATTTCTGTATCAAGGTTATACCATCTTTATGAAATGGATAGTTCATGTCACTGACATCTATGAAGTTATTACCGCTGAATTGTATATGGCATTATCTTATAATTTTTATAGCTTTGGAACCTGTAAATATGCCCCTATTCATATACCTAATGTCTTATATTTGTAGTTTCTCTCTTTTTTCATGTTCATCTTTCCCAGAAGTTTATCTATTTTATTGGTTTATCTACATTGTTTTATTTGTCTTATTCAAAAGACCAATAATCAGAGTTATGTTTCATTCTATTACTTTCTTTTTTTAATTTATCCAGTTCATCTTTTATGTTTATTATTCCTTCCTCTTTCTTTCTGTGGATGTTCAGATTTTTCTCTTTAGATCCTTTAGTTCATTTACTTTTATTGTTTATAGTTTAATAATAAAAGTTTATGGGTGTACATTTTTTTAATATGGCTTTGGCTGCATCCCATAAATTTTGAAATGAAGTATTCTTACATTTCACCTTCTTTTTTCCAGAAACATAGCTTTATTGATTTTATTAAAATGGCGCATGTTCATCGTAAAAAAAAAATTAAACATAAGCAAATACAAAGAAGAAATAAAAATCATTAAAATTGCATCATCCACAAATAACCATTATTAACCTCGCCATTTGCTAAATATCTTTTCTGTCATCTCTTTGTGCATTATACACATATAATTTATATAAATGGGACCATATTATGATGCCTTTTGCTGTATTTTCTGGTCTGTTCTATTGAAGCTGTGCTATAATCTCCTGATTTTCTGCCACAGTATGTAACAGATGTATTTCCACCTCCATAATTATAGGTCTGTGACTGTTTTAGTGGTTGCACAGCATTCTATAGTATGGATATTTCATTGTGAACTTTGTCAATCTTCTATTGACAGGTATTTAGGATGTTTCTGATTTTTCTCTATTATACTCTCTCGGATGGGCCCTTAGCAGCTGTGAAAATGTTTTTTGAGGCCTTGGCTTCGGGAGAGGGAAGTGAGAGAGGCATGAAAGGGCAGGGGAAGGAGTTTCTCTCTGCTGGGGACTCACGGCCTGATCCCACTAGGAGCACAAGTTACACCGCAGAGGTGCTCCCCAGTCAAGGGGTCTTGGTAGCTCTCCAGGCGCTTCGACTACATCAGGGCTCTTTGCTGGGGGTGGCTGGGCCCCCCAGGCGGCATTTGGCAATGTCTGGGCCCATTTCTGGTTATCACACTGGGCAGAAGACGGGAATACTGCTACACACCCTGCAGTGAGTGCACGGGACAGCGCCCCAGGACAGAGAAGTCTCCAAAATATCCATTGTACCAAGGCTGAGAGACCCTGCACTACATAAGCAATCTTGAAATAGACATGGTTGCTGGGCTGGCTTATCGTTTCCTATATGTCTATTTATTTGTATACCTATCTCCTTTGGGACTTCAGGGCCCCTTGAAGCAGTTGTCTGATTCCTCTGTTCCCGGATTCTGCCCTCCCAGTCTCTCCTCCCGCTGGATCCCACAGCCAGTCCCCAGGGCTTGCCCTGCCTGACCTGCCATCGCCCTAGGGTGTGACTGCTCGCTCTCTCACCCTTGCCAACACTGTCTTCTCTTGGGTTCCAGGACGTGTGCTCTGCCTTACTGTCTCATTCTACAGGACCAGCCCCCACCCCCCACCCCCAAGCCCCAGTCCTAGGATTTCTCCTTTATACCCATCTCAGGCATGCAAGGATCCCGTACGGTTTTGTGTTTGTAAATACCCCCTAGGAACAGATCATTTCCAAATTTTTAGCTCCAGCCTCGAGGATCTAACCAAAACAGCCTCTCCAAAACCAAGCCTCTGCTGCTTCCTGCTGGTTCTGCTCCTCTGTTGCCCACCCCACCTCAGTGAACAGCAACTCCCTTCTCTCAGTTGCCCAGACACAGAACTTGGGGTCGTCCTGGACTCCTTCTCTAAGGAGAGAGCACCAGGTGATGGTCCTGTTAAAAACCTGTCAGTGGCTCCACTTCTCCCTCAAAGTAAAATCAGGGTCTTTGCAGCGGGCCCTGCAGCCCTCCCGTTGAGGCTTTCTCGTCTCCAGCCCCAGGGCCGCCTCCCTTCTCCCCAGAGGTGCCAGCCGTATGCCCGCCTCTGGCTCCCTGCCCTTCTGTTCCCTCTGCCCGACGTGCTCTCCCTCCAGAGGGCTGCCCGGCGGTCCCCACGCCTCCTTCACGTCTCAGTGACCACACCAAGAAGGTGAGGTCTTCTCGGGCCACCCCTTTCTAAAATTACAGCGCCCTCCCTCCCCCTCCCCCCCCCATACCACTTCCTGTTCCTCTTCATCAGGGCACGTGCATGACCTAGAATATTACTTATTTTATTTACTTATTTTGGTGCCTTCTGTCTCCCACGCTGGAGTGCACGTTGCCTGAGCATAGGACTTGGTCTGTTTTGTCACTGCCGTATCCCAGTGGTCAAATAGTACCTGAGGCGTGGTGGATGCGCCTCGAATATTTTTTAATGAATCTGAATGAGTGGTGGAGGCAGGGAGGCATGCCACCATGCAGCCTGTGGCCGAGTCGTTTTGATGATGGTAATAGCTGGAGACAGGACTGATAATAGCCAAACTGTAGCCGGGGCGCTCCTGCTGCTTGCCGGTGACTGTGCTGAGTGCTTCCTTATGCATTATTTAATTCTCACTAAGCCAACTGAGCTTGGCCCTGCTATTAACCCATTGTATGGATAAGGGCGCCGAGGGTTAAGGAGAGATGACGTAACAGGTGTCACCTGTTGCTCACCACCTCCGGCCCAGCAAATGGGCGCATCAGCTTCCACCCCCATCACGGGACGAGAGGTGCCAGTTTTCTCCCACTATGTCAGCCCTGGATTCTGTAGATTTAAAAAATGTTTGAACTAATGTGATGACTAGAACCTCGGATCCTCTGCTCAGCGCCCCCGAGGATGACTGGATCCTCAGCGGGGGAGAGTGTGATGCAAGGAGGAGAGGAGGGACCTTGGCACAGAGGGCCCAGCTCAAGCGCCAGCTCCATCCCGGCCACGCTGCCCGGCCCTCGGCATCTGGGTTTCCTCCTCCGTGAAAATGGGACGCCTCGTCGGCTTCTGGCCTGGGAGGGATATGAGAATAAAGGAGCCATTTGTGCAGGTCCAGACCTGTGGAGCCTGGGGAGGCCCCAAAGCTGCATTCCAAGACATCCCGTCACCTTGGCTGCACTGGACCTGAGAGGGCAGTGCTTGGCCGTTGCCCATAAGAGGCTGGGGGACTGAGAATGCCAGGCTACCTCTGCTCCCCAAAATTCTCTGGGAGGCCAGCTCATCCCAGACCCTTTGTGCCCGTGGATTAGTGGCAGACTAGGGAGCAGGAGTGGCTCAGAACGCCTGAGTCCCAGCAGGGCCAGTCCTAGCCCTCTTGGGCCCCCCCTTCCTCTTCTGCTCACCCCCACCCTGAGCAGCCCTGCCTGGGCCCCCCACAACTCCTGGGGAGGGAAAGGGGAAGCTTTGCTGCTGGCTGCCTGCTCACCCCGCCCCGCCTTTCAGTCTCAGCTTAACCAGGGACTTCGGCAGGCAGCGCTTTCCTCGAGAGTTCATAAAAACATGTAAACACGGGTGAGGATACAAAATATTGAGCATCAAGGCAGTAAAACATGCCAGTGTTTGTTGTGTTAATTGAATATTCATGAGCTGACTGTTTAAATTACAGTTCACAACTGTTGCAGGGCCTGATGAATAATTTAAACGAGGGTGGCCAAAGAGATTTCAACACTGCATTAGCAAACTGCTCAGGATCAGCGACAGAGAATTTATAATTAGCTTGGATTATCCTATAATAAATTCTTTGGAAAGATGGTTTTAATTAGCACACGTGCTAATTCAAAATGCAGAGTGTTCGGCGCTAAGGGGGAGGGGCTGGGTGGCCCCCCTCGGTTTAGGCCTTATCCCTCACGTGGGTGCCACCTCCCGGGAAGTCGCTGAGCCTGTGCCCCACCCCCGCAGAGCTGCCTCTCACCGCCCCACCCCCATCCCTTCCACTGCCCCATCCCAGCTTGGGAATCGCCACCCCAGCCCGGGCTGGAGCAGAGGCCTCTGCACGGGTCTCCCTGCTTCTGTCTCTCCCCGTCTTGTTCATCCTGGGGCCCCCAGTGTGAGCTTTCCAAAACGCAGGCCAGATCCCATCTCATGCCCCTTCCCAGGACCCTCAGTTGAGGAAGCCCCTGGAGCCCACGTGCCTCGCCAAGGTCATCCACGGCCCAAGGGACACGGCAGGCCCCCCGCATGGGCGTGTGGGGATGGGGCAAGACCTCGCAGGCAGAGGGGCCAGCACGAGCCAAGGAGACAGGGATGTGCAGCGAGTGGACGAGGAGAGGCTGCAGGGAGCAGGGGCCCACCCTGCCCACCCATAGGTGCCTCGAGTGCTTGGCCAGGGAGGTTGCAGGAGGCTCAGTGTCCACGGGCCTGGCCTGGAGACAGACCCAGAGCTCCCAGGCCAACCTGGCTTACTCATTCAACATTTACTGAGTGCCTACTGTATGCCAGGCCTGGGGCTGGACACTGGAGAAATGGCCCAGTGCAAAGCAGCTGGAGCTCATACACAGCTGAATGGACAGTTACAAATTGGGTTAAGTTCACTGAAGAAATCACAGGGTACCAGGAGAGAGAATCACTGGGGGACCCTGGTTTAGGTGGGAGAGTCAGGGGAGGCCTCCTGGAAGCGGTAATATTTGAGCAGGGTCCTGAACGGTGAGTAGGGGGTAGGGAGGCAAACGGGGCTCCAGGTGGAGGGAGCTGAGCCTGCAGGGCAACAGAGCTGCCCTGTGCCCTGGGCAGGTGCTGAGGGCAGGGGGCTGAGCGGAGCCCCCACAGAGGCCAGGCCGGGGCTGGGCTGGTGATAGGGAAGAGGCATCTCTCCATGGGGAACTTACTGGGTCCAAACCCTGGGTCCAATGTTAAATCTGCAAGTCCTGTGGAGTTTCTGAGCTTCCTTCCATCAGGACCCATTCCTGCACATCTTCATTCATTCTGCAAGCCTTCCTCGAGCCCCCGTCTGTGTACCAGGCACTGTTCAAGTCCTGGGCAGTGAGCAAAGCTGGTGACAGCCCCTGACCTGTGGAGCTTCCCATCCAGTGGAGTGGACAGACAATGAGATGAAGTAAACTCTGCCTTCGCCACCCTGCAGGTAGAGGCTGTCTGCCTGGCAAGCTGACATATCCTTCCAGAATGCAGCTGAGCCCCAGTGCTGTGGGCAAGGCCACCAGGCCCCCGGGGAAATGGAAATGGCAGGTTTGGTGCTTGGAAAGGTCATTTTGGGGTATCTTCCTTCTGCCCCAGGATCAGCCCCAGGTGCCTCCTCACCCTTCCTCCAGCCTCCCCCTGGGCACAGGGAAACCCGCTGTGCCACCCTCTGCTCTGATGCCACTCTGGCTCCCCAGCGCCCCTGGAACCAAGTCCTCTTTGGCATCTGCCCCTCCTGGCTCCTCCCCCAGCCTGGGTGCTGCCCCCACCCCCCAGGAAGCACAGAGTTCTTGCGGCCCCCCGACATGCTGGCTGCCGACGCCAGACCTTACCCTCCAGTTCTGGTTGTCATCACTGCAGTTCCGTGGTGTTTTGTCACCGCCTTTGTCCCGTGGCTCCCTCCTGGTTCTTTACAGAGAGGCAGAATCATGCTGCGTTAGTCAGGACAAGACAGGGGTCTGTGCTCACTCCCTGAACGGTGATAACAGAACCCTGGGCAGAAGGAAGCGGCGAGGCCAGCCCAGCCCACCCTGGGCCCCTCTGGCC
Organism: Myrmecophaga tridactyla; assembly: GCA_004026745.1. Classification (NCBI taxonomy): domain Eukaryota; kingdom Metazoa; phylum Chordata; class Mammalia; order Pilosa; family Myrmecophagidae; genus Myrmecophaga; species Myrmecophaga tridactyla. Next base: position 34,037 of record PVIY010024979.1, read on the forward strand.
CCAGAGTCAAAACGGCTCTGGCTTTGGGGTCCGACAGACCCGGGTTTGAATCCCAGCCCTGCTCCGTACAAGTCATGTCTGGGGAGGGAGTCCCGTTGTCTCTCCGAGACTCCACTGGCTCCTCTGTGAAGTGTACACGCGGCCTCTACCTCGCAGGGCTGTCAAGAAGACCACTTGGGACCAGAGGGAACGTGGCCCGTCGGTGGCACAGAGCCCATCAGCTCAGGGCCCCATGGACAAGCCCACGTTCACCTTCGCCTCTCAATGAAAAGTCCCTTCGACGTGGGTCTCCTGTCCCACCTCTCCCCTCGCAGTCCAGTGGGGTACCAGGTGGAGCCGCCCCACGGGCAGCCTGTATTTCCTCCCTCCCCTTAACATGGGCCTGGCGCCACGAAAACCACATAGCTGCTCCAGATGGTGTCACGGGTGCCGTCGTGCCGCCAAAGCAAGTGCTGTCTTTCTCACACTTGAATTTGGCTGGCTTAGGCCCACTGCCACTGTCTCCTTCCTGAAACTCTCTCCCTACTCTGCTGCCTCGTGTGACAAACTCCGGGCTCTCCATCCACTACTCAGGCTCCTTTGCAGGCTCCTCCTGCATCTCTCTCTGCTTGATTCCCCACCGTGGGGACTGGTGCCACTGGGGAGCCCAGGCCAGTCTCTGTGGCTCAGTCCCCTCTGCTAAGCACTACGCTGGGTAGGCCCTGTCTCCAGCTGAAGGCCCTGTTCAGAGCTGACCGCTCCTCCCCATGTGGCTGGACGTGCCCTCCTCCCCGTGTGAAAGCCCATGATTGTCAGCGATGACCTCGTGTCATCCCTGGGCACCTGCCAGGAGCAGTCCCAAGTCCTGCAGAGTCTCCTTCTTGGCGTCTCTCCCATATATCTCTTCTGTTCCATCCATCTGAGCCTCAGTTAGAGGCCACAGGTGTCACTTTTTGTCTGGAAACTTTCACCTGTCACTTAGCAGCTAAGCTGGCCTTTCTAAAATAGAAGACTCGCCTCTGCCTCAACCCCTCTGGGTTCCCGGTGATGCTTAGGAAAAAGCAGCCTGGCCCCGGCCTGCTTCTCTGAGCAAGTCCTGCCTCACTGTCCCCAGCCCTCCCCACGTGCTTCACATCAGCCAGACCCAGGCCTCTGCTGACCCGCCACTCTGATTTTGGGCCCCCCACGGTGGCCTGTGGTTTTCCTGAAAGTGCTCGTTACCGTTGTGGCTGTGTATTGTCTGGCATTGAGTTGATGAATGTCCATCTCCCCCCACGAGACTGTAGCCCCACGGGACAGGGACGGCACCTGGGTTATTCACCATGACTCCCCAGTGCGTGGGGCAGTGCCTGCATGCAGCAGATGCACAATAAACAAGGGCATTTCTGCTATAGTTAGATGAATTTCTAAAAAGCCTGCAAAATGCTAAAAGCAGCAGGATTTGTGGGAAAAACAGTTGGGCCAAACTATGGAGGTCTACGTAAGTTTGTAACCAAATTACTAAGGAAGTTCTGTGACAATCCTGATATATGTATGGAAACATTTAGAAAAAAATACTACATAGGAACTGGGAAGATAGCTTGTCGGAAGGGGATGTAAGGACGCGTTTTGGCTACTGGGTTCTGTGGACAAATGCAAAATGCATGAAGATTGGGCCAGGGCACGGGGCCAGAATGGGACCAGAGGGAGAAGGAAGGGTGAGATGGAACAGCGTCTCCCCTGCTTGCTGAGCTCGACTGAATCCCTGTTCTAGTCTGCCAAAGCTGCCAGAATGCAGCACCCAGAGATGGATTGGCTTTTAATAAAAGGGGATTTATTTTGTTAGTTCTTCAGATGAAAGGCAGCTAACTTTCCACTGAGGTTCTTTCTTACATGGGAAGGCACAGGATGGTCTCTGCTGGCCTTCTCTCCAGGCCCCTGGGTTCCAACAACTGTCCCCGGGGTGATTTCTTTCTGCATCTCTAAAGGCCTGGGCTGAGCTGCGAGTGCTGAGATGAGGTATGCTGAGCTGCTTGGGCTGTGCTACCTTGAGTCTCTCATTTAAGCACCAGCCAATTAAGTCAAACATCATTCATTGCAGCAGGCACGCCTCCTAGCTGACTGCAGATGTAATCAGCAACAGATGAGGTTCACATACCATTGGCTCATGTCCACAGCAACAGAACTAGGCTCCTTCACCTGGCCAGTTGCCACCTGAACCTAACTACCACAATCCTCGTGTGTCCTCTGTGTCCAGCTGCTGTTCCACGGCGGCACAACGTCCCGTCGCACTGGAAGAAACCTGTGCCTGAGCAGGACTTCGCGTGGCGTGACTGCCCCCCACTTATACTTGGGTCACAGTGGAGCAGAGAGTGAGTGGGTTAATGGTGCCTGCTGCCTCGCATGACATGGTCAGCTTACGCGTCCTTCTTTCCCGCTGGGCCTGGTGCCCCTTCCTGGATGGCCGGGGCCTGTGGCAGGTCACCCGCCTCTCCTCTGCGTCTGGCCTCAAAGAAATGAGGATGCGCCACGTAGCATGTGGAGTTGCCCAAATGCTTGGGCAGGCCACGAAGCACTTTTTCATTGTCCTGGAAAAGAAATGGGCTTGAACCTTGGCAGTGCTGGTTGGCGAGAGGGGGGTGGATTTGGGAGGTCAGGAGGGGGTGGCATGTGCCCGACTCGGAGGCGGATAGGCTGTGGGAGGTGAGGGCAGGCGTCTGCACATCGTTTGTTCAGCAAATCCCACACCAGGTGCTCTTCCGGGAGCTGACAGTCCCTCAGGGACAGATGAAGATCTTAGTTCTTGTGGAACTGCATTCTAAAGGAGGAGAACAGTAACCAACAGTAAACTAAGGCGCCGTGGTTAGAGTGGGCCAGCAGGCGACGTGTGCTTTCGAAGAAGGACAGCCACGGAAAGCGGGCAGGGGAGGCAGGAGCGGGGCTGGGAGGGGCTGGGGATACAGGCCACAGCATTTGGTGATTCATCAGGGCTCCGCTGATGAAGGGGGGATTTCAACAAACACTTGTAAGAGGGGAGGGAGGGAGGGAGCGAGGTGGTTTTTGGGGGGAGAACATTCTAGAGGGGACAGCTGCCTTGGGGGTCTCTCATCCCCAGCATCGTTGACATCTTGGGCTTCACAATCCTTGGTGGTGGTGGCCTGTCCACTGCTGTCCTGTGCACTATGGGGTGTTTAGCAGCATTGCTAGCCTCTCCCCACTCAATGCCAGTAGCACCATCCAAGTTGTGACAACCAAAAATGTGTCCAGACGTTGCCAGGTGTCCCCTGGGGCTAGAGCTGGGGTCCTCAGGTGGGAGTGTGCAACAGCCCCAA
>PVIY010024980.1:6555-37419 GCA_004026745.1 Myrmecophaga tridactyla
CCCATTGGCATGTATTGGTTTGTCAGGCTCAACCTCCTAAAAGAGAAACCTGCAGTCATGTGTCACAGGAGCCCTTCCTCTTCTTCACACTTCTGAAAGCTACTCCTCTAAGACATCAGTTGATAGCATGTGCTTCCCTGATGTTCTCCTAGGTAACAGGGGCAAACATTTATTCTTCCTCCTAATAAACCAGAAAAAAGGAGGTAGAATTTAAGAGGAATTTTCACAGCTGTTTGACTCTTTTTTTATAATTCACGTCATACAATTTATTTATACATTTAAAGTATACAAATCAATGTTTTTTAGCATGCTTGCAGAGCTGTGCAACTGCCATCACAAATCAATTGTAGAACATTTTCATTGCTCCAGAAAGGAACCCTGTACCCATTAGTAGTCACTTCCCATTTCTCCCAATCCCTCACACCCCAGCTTAGGTAAGAACTAACCTGCTCTATGTCTCTATGGATTTGCCTTTTCTGGACATTTCATATATATGGAATCCTATGCTATGTGGCCTTCTGTGTCTCATTTCTTTCATTTAGCATAATGTTTTCAAGGTTCAACCATGATGTAATATGTATCTGTAATTTGCTTCTTTTAATTGCCAAATAATATTCCATTTTATGTCCCATTCTTCAGTGGATAAATATTTGTGCTGTGTCTATCCACTTTGGGGCTATTATGAATAATGCTGCATAAATATTTGCATACAAGTTTTTGCATGGATGTATGTTTCCATTTCTCTTGGGTATCTATTTAGGAGTGGAATTGCTGGGTCATATAGTAACTCTACGTTTAATCTTCTGAGAGACCATCAGACTATTTACCAGAATCATTGCATCATTTTATTAACTATTTCTTTGGAGGCTATTTTTATCAGCTACCAGGTTAACAAATGCCTGTAAAGTCTCCCTAGCAGTTAGGTTCCTCATAGAGTTGACTAACTGGAAAACTATTAGCATATGCTTCACGTAATGATGGTATTTCTAAAGAAATCAAATCATGAAATGGATAAACATAATTATTAACTTCCCCTAATAATATGCATAAAATTCATTTAGGCTTAGAACAAGATTTAAATTATTGTAATATGTTGTAAATGTGGGGTTTTCCATCATATTTTATCTATAATGTTAGGGAGAATCTCCTAATTTGTTTCTTAACTTGAGTCATGTTTCCTAGATTTAACAGAGTTCCTGTTGCCTGGAATTCAAATTTCCCTATAATCTTTTCTCCCACTGTTTTAGTTTGCTGAGCTGCTCAAAGCAGACACCATAAAATGGGTTGGCATTTAACAATGAGAATAGATTAGTTTATAAGCTTACAGTTTGAAGGCAGTGAAGATGTCTAATTTAAGGTATCATCAAGGTGATGCTTTCTTCTGTTTTTTTTTTTTTTGGCTTTTATAAAGGGAATTTTGTAAGTTACAGGTTACAATTCTAATGCCATGAAAATGTCCAAATTAAAGCACTAACAAGAGGATTCCTTCTCAGAGGAAAGACAGCTGGCATCTGGAAAACCTCTGTCAGCTGGGAAGGCACGTGGTGACCACTGCTTTCCTTCTTTCCTGCCTTCTGGTTTCTCACAGCTCTCTTAGCTGTGGTGTCCCCTGGAGCATTTTCCTTCTGCATCTCCAAATGTCTGTCACTTGGTTTTCTCTCTCTGCTATCTCTGCCAGCTCTGAGCTCTCTGTGATTTCTCCCTTTTACTCTCTTCATAGAGGATTCCAGAAAAAGCATTAAGACCCACCTTGAATTGGGTGGATCACATCTATGAAAACAACCTAATCTAAAGGACCCACCCACAACTGGATGGGTTACATCCCCATGGAAACAAACTAATCAAGAGATCCCATCTACAGTAGGTCTATACCCATAAGATTGGATTGGAAGAACCTGGCTTTTCTGGGGTACATAACAGTTTCAAACCAACACACAAGGGTCTGTGGAATAACATTGATGCTTTCTTTCTGAAAACCAGCTGCCAGTGGTCCTTGACTCCTCTGCCACAAAGCAAGGCACATGGCAGCATCTGCTGGTCTCTCACCTCTTTTCCAGTTTCTTTGCTTTCAGCTTCTGGCTTTCATGGCTATCTGTCTCTTTGTTTGAATTTTGTTCTCTTATAAAGACTCTAATAAGAGAATTAAGACCCACCCGGAATGAGGTGGATTGCATCTTAACTAATGCAGCCTCACCAAAAGTCCTACTTAAAATGGGGCCACAACCACAGGAATGAATTAATTTTAAGAACATACTTTTCTGGGGCACATACAGTTTCAAACTCTGGACCCCCAAATACATGTTCTTTCCATATGCAAATACGTTAATCCCATCAAGATATTCCCAACAGCATAAGTCATTTCAGTAAGAATACTAAATTGGATATAGGTATGGTCTGTTCAGGAGCATAATTCTCCTTCAGCTGTGGACCTGTGAATCTTAGAGAACAAGTTATCTGCTTCCAATATGCAATGGAGCGGCAGTCACAGGATAAACACTCCCAGTCTTATAGGGAGAAATTGGAAGGAAAACGGGTCAGAGGGCCCCAACAGTCCTGAAATCCTTCATAGAATACTCAATTAGACTTCAAGCTGAGAGTCATATATGGAATGATATTTTCTTCTCTGGGTCTGATAGAGCGGCAGCCCCACCCTTGCACAGCAACCATGCTCTCACCAACGCTGGGATGAAAATTCTAACATTTTCTAGCATTATGGTGATGGCCAGGCTCTTGGCTTCACCTTCATTGAGTATCTGGGTGGCTATTGGACTCCAGCATCCATCCTCCTCAAGCATCATGGTGGTAGCCAGGCTCTCCAAAATCCCCCAGGCATCTGAAAAAACTGGGGTGGTAGCACTGTTCCTGGATAATGGGACAGAAAGTCTGCCCTCTCCAAGCTCCAGGACGTACTTACCCTTTCTACCTACATGCTCCAGACCTCAGCTTGCATGGTTCCTCCTTTGAAGTCATTTTTCCTTCAGTCTGTCCCTTTACTGTCCCTTTTATTCCAGGTTGGCAGTGATTCTTTTCTTACAGATCTTAAAAAAAAAAAAAATTGTTGGTTTCATATGTAGTATACAGAGGTCCAAACCATCAGACAAAGTACCTTCCACAAATCCTAAATCCTTTTTAAATAATTGCATGTCCAATTATGGCTTGCACTGAAATGGCTGACTTTTTCCATGTCCAGTTAAATCCTCACATGGAGCATATTCTCTGGGGACTTGTTTTCTGGAAGGTCAGAATTTTCCAAATCATACATTTCTGGTTTCTTTGTACCTAGGAGTTCAGTTCTCAGCTTATCCCTTTCCTCTCACATTTTACTATGAGCTACCAGGATAAAGTAGGCAGCGCTTTCCACATTTAGTTTGGAAATCTCCTCAGCTAAATATCCAAGCTCATCACTTTCAAATTCTACCTTCCATCTGACAGCAGGACTCAATTTTGCCAAGTTCTCTGCCACTTTAATACAAGGGTTACCTTTCTTCCCGTTAGCAATAACACAGTCATCATTTCTGTCTCATGCCTCATTGGAAGTACCTTAGTGTCCATATTTCTACCTACAGTCTCTTCAAAGCAATCTAGGCCTTTTGTACCAAGCACCTCACAGTTCTTCCTGCTGTGACTTGTAACACAATTACAAAGGCTTTTTAACATTTTGGGGATTAGCAATAGCAGCACCCTATTCTCCTGTTACCAGAATCTGTTTAATTTGCTAAGCTGCTCAAAGCAGATATATAAGATAGGTTGGCATTTTAATAATTGGAATTAATTAGCTTACAAGCTTACAGTGTTGAGGCTATGAAGATGACCAAATCAAGGCATGATCAATGTGATCGCGTTTCTTGAAGACCAGCTACCATCTGTCCTTGACTCCTCTGTCACAAGACAAGGCACATTGCAGAATCTGTTGGTCCCTCCCTTCTCTTCCAGGTTTCTTTGCTTTCAGCTTCCTGCTTCTGTGGTTTCTCTCTCTTTGTTTAATTTCTTTTTCTTTTAAAAACTCCAGTGAGAGGATTAAGATCTACCCTGAGTGAGGTGGGTCATACCTTAAATGAAGTAACCTCACCAAAAGATCCTACTTACAATGGGCCCACACCCACAGGAGTGGATTAACTTGAAGAATATACTTTTCTGGGTACACACAGTTTCAATGTATCACACCCCATTAGTAGATTTTTTCTTAATCTCTTTGTTTTTTCAACTGCTTAACAAGATTTATTTTTTCCCCAAGAGACCGGCGCCTTTCTCTTTTGGACTTATATCATCCCTTTTTCCTGACTTGGCAAAATTAAAAGCAACAATGAAATATGGCAATAGTGCTTTAATACAATTTCTGACATAACTTTCTAAATACAGTGTTTTTCACATAAACCCTGTCTAACTTTGCTGTTGACCTTTGGAGACTAAAGAGCTCATGAAGATTTGAGTGAAATTCTTAAATGAACTTATTTGTTAGTTCTTTAGAAACTTGGTGTCTCTTAGAGCTGAAGTCTTTATAAACACCTTAATTTTCATGGTGCATATTATCTTACAGCAAGAGGGGGTTCAAGAAATTATATAAGAAAATTCCTCATTTACAAGAAAATCATTATCTCTTTTCTCAAATCACTTAATTATACTTGAATAGAAGAAAGCAATAATTTTAAAAATCTAAAAAAATGACTTCCAAATAAATGCCATCAAAGACTAGCATTGGTTCTTTCTCTGCCTCATCCTATTATTCATTCTTGCTTTCCAATCATCACTTTTTTCCTAGTTACCTTCATTCATTTATTCATGAATTATTGATTGGATATCTATTATGTTCCAGGTACTGACCCAGACCCTAAATATCAGCAGAGAATGAAAAAAGCCTTAAAATCTCGGCCTTTTATTGAGTTTACTTTCCACTGGAAGGAGATCAATAATAGCAGTATGATAGTACTATACTGGTATAATTACTTAGGTTTGCAGTAAGTTTTTAAATCATGAAATTTGAGTCCTCCAACTTTGTTCTTCTTTTTAAAAATCATTTTGGCTATTCAGGGACACTTGTATTTCTATTTGAATTTTAGGACTGGCTTACTCATCCCTGCAAAAAAAAAAAAGTGGTTGTAATTTTGATAGATATTGCATGGAATTTGTAGATTAATTTCAGTAATATTGTCATCTTAACAATATTAAGCATTCCAATCCATAAGCATGGGATGTCTTTCCATTTATTTAGTACTTCTTAAATATCTGTCAACCATGTCTTATAGTTTTCTATGCATACATCTTGATTTAATTTACCCTAAGTATTTTACACTTTTTGATACTATTGTAAATGGATTTTTTCTTAGTTTCATTTTTGGATCGCTCGTTGCTAATGTTTAAAAATACAACTGATTTTTGTATATTGTTCTCCTGTCATGCAACTTTGCTGAATTTGCATATTAACTCTAACCTTTTTTTTTTAATGGATTCTTTAAGGTTTCCTATATATAAGCTCATGTAGCCAGTAAATAAAAACTATTTTACTTCCTCCAGTCCAATATGGATATTGTTATTCAACACGATACAATGTTGAATAAAAGTGGCAAGGAGAACATCTTTGTCTAGTTCCTGGTATAAAAGGGAAAGCTTTCAGTAGGACATTGACTTTTCCTTGAGGTGAAATAGGAGGTCATTGCAGTAGTTGGATGATAAAAGTGACGTGATCTAACCATTATTGTGAAAGACTCTCCCTGCCTTTAAAAAAAATGTTTTAAATGATTATAGTTTCTAAAAAGAAAACTTGAAACCTTAGTTAATATGATGTCAGTATTAGAAATATGGCATTATACATTAAATTTAAATACTATAATGATATGACTAATCAAAAATTTTCAATGCTTATACTTCTAGTCTAGTGTATTATATAATTAGTTTAAAATTAATTACACAGTATGTGCTAGTAATATACACTGTCTCTCAGCCATAATATTTTTTTGGATATAAAAATCATTGCTATATGTTTCTATAATGTCTCATTGATATTAAGTAATGGAGTCTTTCTACCGTTAGATTTTGATGATCAAGACAATATTTTGTACTGGTGGCAAAAATGAGCTCAAACAATGTGGGTACTGATAGCAGCTTTGCTAATTTTAGCTGTATGCCTCTAGCAAGTAACTTTCTATTAATGACTCAATTTTCTCTTTTATGAAATAAGAACTCGTAAGTTAATCTCACAGTATTGTTTTGAGCTTAAAAAGAGACAAACTAAAAGGTACTAAACAAACATAGGATACCATTATTATCTTGCATCTTTAAAATTTTCTAGATCACACATTTGTTAATTTTATAATGATTTAGATTTACTTTTTCAAAGAGTGCATTCTTATCCCCAAAAGTAGACTCATGTAACAGTAATGATATTGAAAATAAAGACCTGTAAAACCAGCCAGATAGGTTGTTTGCCTAATTGTAGAGAGCCAATTTATATCATGTAATTTTTAAAATAGCAAAAAATAATGAGGCATAAAAGTAGTGACAGAAGCAGTTCTATTTCATTTTGAGTGATATATTAGCTATCATTTTCAGTGTATTGTATAAAATACATCTTACAAAATCGGCTGAATACTTCTTTGGCATTTCCCATTCATTTGCGAGTTTCAGTAATATTCACATCAGAATTCATAAATCATCATATCTGCTGGCATCTTTTCCATTACCAGGAATCTTAGCAGGATATATCCTTCAATAGAGATGGAGCATCTGAAAGCATGGGACCGCCAAAGATCGAAAGAGAAGAATTTCATCCAAATCCTATGGATTGATATACCATATTGATCCATCTGGACTGACTGATAAAAATATCCTTTAAGAGCAGACACTCACAAAATTTCTCTCCCTATGAAATCTGCAATTTTGGAGGACATTTAAAACATAGGTCTTTGTTGCTTTTTTCTTTCCGTTCTAGTTCTGCCCTAACTAGAAAAAACGGAATTAATAAGCAAATACAAACAATTTCTATCTCCATCAGGTTTATTCATCTTAAATTAATTTCCAGGCTGAGGACACATTTATTAACCCAGATTAACAAGTCAGTGTCAGAAAACAGCCTTTTACTGGCTTTGGAATTGGGTTCTAGTGGTCAAGTTATAATGGAGTCTTTCTGAAGTGGTAAATAAAAATAAAGCTGAAATTATGGCATTGCAAGGCCCAACATATAGATATCATGTGTTGTGTGAGAAGAAAGTTGTGTGAATATAAAATATGTTACTTTTTTTCGATGTCTAAGTATTCTTCAAAAATTCTCCCTAAAGCTTAGAAGTATCTGTAAGCTTGAATTATCTAACTGAATTTAACCAGGACCTCAGTTTTGGAAAAATGCATTATATTTTTACAAATATGACTAATGTTAGAGATGAAATTTTAAAACACCTCAGGGAAACAATTTATGAAATATTCTCCCCATATGGAACATAGATAGGCAAACCTGACTCAACTGGCTTTGCTTTTTCTTGGAGTCAGGAGATGGAAGGCATATAGTATTCAAGAATGATTGAATGGGGAAAATGATCTCCATGAATTCTCCTCTCATTTACAGCAGTTTTCTTTTTGAGTCATTTCCTTATCTCTAGTTGAACATCCTGGAATTTAGGCCTTCCTGTGGTTGAGCACCTAACACTATTCATGAGTGTGGAGTGACTGTGCTTGATCTCTCTTTTCTTTGGTCACAAAGACTCGGTTATCTGTTCTCCCCCTTAGGAGGTTCCACCTCCCATTCTATCCCTGGGGGATTTTCTCTCCTCTCCCCAACCCTGCCATAGAGCCTGGGGTGGGGGGTGAGGGACGGTTTCTTTCCACCTCTTCTCCTATCCCATTAGACAAATGCATAATACCTATCCTTTTTTATTTGTTTTTAAAAAAATGTTTGTTGTTGATGTTGTTGCTAGATCCTAAGCAATGATGTTCTCTAGATGACCTTCTGGAGAAAAAGTGATTTCACCGAACTAAATCATACACTTCAACTCTATTAGCCAATCTAACTAATCCTTGGTCATTTCTGAGATTTTTTCCTAGCACAATGGGAAAAATTTAATCCACTTTTTCTAGAAATGCGCTCAATGAGGGATGGCTTATGAGAGCAAACTGCAATTTCAAAGAGAGTAATACAAACATATATATTCTTTTATTATTTATGTTTTGTTTTACTTTTGTCAAGGTTGGGAGCCCTGAGTTGAGCAGAAGAGGAGGAAAGGAAGGAGCTTGTACATGGGCCCCTCTCTTACCCACCTGCTCATCGCAGTTCCATTCAGTGTTCTCCAGGGCTCTATGCCCACAGCTACCACCCATTCCTTTGTCTCTTCTCCCCGATCTAGGAGGTGCAGGCAGCGACCGCAGATGCCCTCGCCTCAATAAAATCTTGTCAGGGCTGCCCAAGTGGTAAGGCCTTCAGGTCAGAGTAACCTGACAAGGTCACCACAATGTCTGCCTGCCATGGCTTTGTCCTCACATTCTCCAGGACCTGTTTCTTCTCGCCCAGCTTGCTTTCTGGCTCTGACTTCTCTCTCCACCCCAGCAAATTGGCCGTTGTAGCCTGGCTGTAGTCTTGACTGCATGGCAAACACCTTCCGTTCCAGCCTTGGATGTGGTGTCAGCACGCTCCCTGTCCACTCAGGCTTTCGACTGAACACATCCAGTCCTGGACCACTAGCTTCCCCGACCTGGCTTCCTCACCAAGCAAGGAGAGGACACCAGCTGACACTTTAGCTCTTGTGCAGCAAGGCTTTTCGATTTCTAGAGAATAATCTTCAAAAGAACTTAAATTTGCTATAAAACAAGTTCACAGAGAACGGGATCCATAAAGAAAGGAAATCTTCTATCCCAAGAAGATTAATCCATTTTTAAAAAGTAATCTGTCAAGCAAAGTGATTTGCCCAATGAACATACAGGTTAATTTTAATTTTCAAATTGAGGTTTATGTTCAAAGTAATAGAAATAATGGCAATTCAATTACCAGCCATATCAATATGTATCCTAGCTAAAATAATGACTATACAGAGAGGACCCTTTTCTAAGACTTTATTAGGTATTTATATTTTAAAAGTCATTTTATGTAAATTAATGGTGAAATCTCAGAACTCTTATTCATATTGAATGGGCTTTAATATGGTATTCTGATGTGACTCATGATATAGGATCCCAAAGGGTAAAATGGAATAAAAATGCCAGCATCGTTTGAGAAATCAAGTCACCTGGGACTAGATTTTGGTTCTTTTGTAGCTATAAAAATATTTATTATTCTGCATGATGAGAATGACCTATACTAATAGTTTTAGAGACAATAAAATTTTCTTTTGAAATTAATTCTCAGAAGTTATAGGGCAGGCCATGGTGGCTCAGCAGTTAAGAATGCTTGCCTGCTGTGCCCAAGGACCCGGGTTCGATTCCTGGTGCCTGCCCATGTAAAAAAAAAAGAAGTTATATGTGTTATATATTTGATATTGAATTGTAATTAATATTAAATTAAATCTTGGTTGAGAGAGCTAAACAGAAGAATTTCTTTTTTTCTGATAAAGATATACTCAAAATAAATAGACTTGTAACTGTTTCTATAATGACACAACAACTTGTCTTTTAAACAGGCTAAGGAAAACCAGAAGGTTTATTTTGCATCTTATAAACAGAGAAAGATTCACTTTTTTAAATACTTCAGTTAGTGTTTTAATGAAATGATGATACAGTTACAAAGAAAATATCCTCAAAAGCAAAAAGGAAAGCATGATGTGGTGGTTTCTTGTGCAAGAAGCAGTCTGCTGTCATTTGGAATTTCTAGAACAATACGGATAAGCTATGGGAATAATGGAAGAGTCAACTTTATATCTGGAATTTCCATGAATCTGCCTTATATGGTTTCTGTGGAAACAAGGGAATCTTACTAACTTGGAAATAGGTCTGTTGACTTTGCTGGAAAAGAGAGGCATTTGTTCCAGAATTTTATTGTTTTCCAAGCAGTTCTAAAATTTTTTCAGGGGCCAGCCCCATTGAAAATAACGAGGAGAATGCTGATTTCTCCTTTTTGTTTTATTTGTACACTTTGCTAACTTTTATATGTAGTTCAACTCTTACAAAAACTCCTTTGCTGAACTATGTTAGCAAAGCATGGAAACAACTACATGGAAGACAGCAGTCCCATCAAGAGGCGATTCTATTACATAATGATTTCCTCCTTGTTCCCCTCCCTGCAAAAGGGGGAAAAAAAAAAACAGTGAATTGCTTTTTGTAGTTAAAGTATCAAGTGAACTTTCAGGAGACAATTCAGCTTACAATTGAAATGGAATGCTCAGCGGTTGTTGAGAAGTTGTTAATAAAATGATAAATATGTTTTCTCAATCTCTTTTAAAAATCCCGTCATATTCTATATTTCCTTCAGTTTTACCAACCGTTTCCCATTTCCAGTGGAGCTCACACCCTGGAAATTCCCTTCCTATCCCCTGAAATAAGAAAAAAGGCCTTTGATCTTGATGTCTGAGTAATGGATTACGGCAAATGCATAACAGTTACATTCTGGTATCTCTCTGGTGATTAAAACGTTTTATGCACTGTTAATCTGTGAAACACTAACATTGTAATGAAAACATTATAATGCAAAATACTAAGTAATTTTGCACATACAATAAAATGTCCGAGACCAGATGGGATAATGTCCTAAGTCATATCCAGACTAAATATTTTATGACTGTGTCATCCATTATGAGAGCTTGTTTTCTTATCTTCCAGACAGCTCTATGGCACACAAGAAAATGAAGAGCTGACAATTATTACTTCATTTTTGTTACATGGGCTGCCTAACAGGATTCTAAATCAAGAATTATATCCTAAATGGCTTGGCGTGATGATCTCTACATTCTAAATTCTCCGTACATTCTAAATTTGCTAGTCAGAAGGCAGTCTCTCCCTTACTTTCCGTACGATTTTAATTAATAATAGCTTTCAGGATTCATGCTTCATCATGTCATGATTCTTAAGAGTGTGATATTATGGCTGGTAAGGACGCAAAGTAAAGCCTTACTTTTAACCTAAAGCACATGGCCAGAAGGAGGCAAATTACTAGAATATATATTAAACAGATAAACTTCCAAGAGCAATTGCTGAAAAGCCATGCATTGACTTTGTGGCTAGACTTCAAGTTTTTCAATATGCAGGTCTTCTCATTAATGACATGGGAACTGTTACTGGGGAGCACTTTTTCTTTCAGAAAGCTCTTGAAACAGAGGAAATACCATTGATAGATTTTAAAGGTTTATAAAACTTTCCTTCTGCTTTACTGAGGAAAAAAAATCTCTATTTCAAGTCTGAAATAGGTAGCTTCCTAGTCTACTGACATACTAATAACTTAAAATAGACTTGGAATGAAGTGATTTTTCTCTCTGTTTTCTTTCTTCCCTTTTGTAATATTTATCATAAACTTGATAAACTCCAACAAAACTCATCCATTCTTGTTGGTTCTCATCAAATGCCTTTCAGCAGCTGCCATATAGAAAGCAACCAGATCCACTCAATTGACTCTCACAGGACCTAGCAGTCCTGCTTTCTTAATTTAGTTTTGAATTAACTTACTTTGGATTAACTTACTTTTGGAGGAGATGAGATGAGTTGTTTTTTGTTTGTTTGTTTGTTTGTTTTTTTAACTGAAGGTCCTAATAGCAAAATAGAAAGCTAATTCCCTTAGAAGCACACAAGCTCTATATGGGGGAGGGTATACTGTATTCTTACAGAGCAGTGTTGGTTATCTGCTAACTGAAGGTAAACTAGGCCTTATTAGTTTTTCCTGCCTCCAGGGAATGTGTCTCCATCCTCTCACATTCATCATTACATATATTTCAAAAGTGCATCTTTCAATAGAGGTCATCACTGTTTTCTTAGGTAGCATCTAAAATACTAGTTTAAGAATTGTTTTCTATTTTTTTTCCAAATTCCCCTCTTAGGATGACCAACTAGGTCAGACTTTACCTGTTTCAGCAATTGCACTCTCCATGTTCCAGAACTCCCTGGCAAGCCAGATGTTGGTCATCCAACCCATCATTTCCCTTTTCTTACAATCATAACTTGGTATTTAAGTTACATTTAGCTTTACCGCCATGACCAGGTAACCTAAACCAGAAAGAAATTGACAGATCTGTCAGTAGCAGAGCTGGAAAAGTTCTCCTCAGACTGGAAGCATCAGCACCACCTGGGAACGTATTAGAAATGCACATTCCCAGGCCATCCCCCAGAGTGACTGAATCAGAAACTCTGTGGGTGGGGCCCAGCAAAATGGGTTTTCTCAAGGCCTTATATTGCTATGGCAGTTTTCATTCTAGCACCTTAAATGACTCCAACTTTTGAAAGAAAGGCAAATGCCTAACAGGTCAAATTTGGTGACAGCCATATCCATAGTTATCAGTTACCAAACATAGTGCAGGTTCTGTTTTTTAATTGTCATATGCTATCTACAGGAGTAGGGAATATAGTCCGCACGGACTATTAGAAACTGCATGATAAGATAATGACACAGAATGGCGAGGTGACTTTTATCTACCAATAATATCACTGGGATGCTGCGTTATAAACCCCTACACAGAGTTGACAATGCATGCCAAGGCCCTCCCCTAGGATGAGTCCCTTTTTGTGGATTTTAAAGAAAGCATACAGGGCAAATTATCTGGTAAGGAAAAAAAAATACTCACTCTAATCAGCTTATCTCTCCCTTGCCCTGTGAGGGAGCCCCTAAGTCATGCCACATGCCAGATTGTCCCAATATGGAAGTGAGCAGCATTTGGGAACACAGGTACAATGTCACCACAGCACATTGCAGCATTGGCAGCCCATGGCCCACTTAGAACATAAGGAAGATTCTGATCCATGCAGGTTTGAAAATAAATATATATTATATGTATTCTTACAGTTGCTAACTTTTAAAATTTGGAAATTTTACATAAAACTTTAATTTCTGGTTCTTCTCAAAATAATAATCAAAGCATCTGATAACTTGAACATGTATTTCTAATATGACGGACTAACTATCTATGCCCCCTGTGCTGAGCTATGTGCTCTCAGTTTGCGGTAGTGCCTAAATCTACCTTTGTCAATTGTCCAGCTTCACTCATTTGCCTCTCTGGCCACCACTGTTGACAGTTTTGCATGTGTGTCCATGGCCTAAAGAGAGTAAGCCTGCTTTGACTTGGCGAAATCCCGGTTCAAGCTAGAGAAGGCCATTGCGAGGTCAAGGACATTTCAGAGATGTAGGGTTTGAAGAAATAAAATAGACCTCAGCTTTGATTTAATGGGCCAGCTCTTGAATCTACCCTAATTCCCTAGGACCCTGGACAATTGCTGTGGAGCCCTCCTCATTTCAGGAACTTCTCCTTTTCTCTCTTGCCTTCTCCTTAGCTACACCCTCTGTTGTCTACCCAAAGTCAAGTCTTCTTTGACTGTTCCAGATTTCCTCCTCCTTGTCATGGCTTCTGCAGCCACACTGTACCTTGGCAACCTGCTTCTGTAGTTTCCACACCCCAAACATTGAATCAGTGATGGGAAGAACCTAAATTTTTGATAAATTATCACATGAAATGAAAATTTTTCAACAATTGACCTCTCAAATCATATGATCTTCCTAGAAAATGGCAAGTCTCTATGACTAAATGGCCCCTAGTCTTAAGAGGGAAATCCAAAAGATGAAATGCCTTTTTATTTTTTAATGGGCTCTGTTTTAAATACTTCCTCATCAGAATAATTTATTCTGCTTATATTCTAATCTCCATGTGTTACACATACCATGAAGTGAATTCAGCAGATAACCATTATCTTTGTTTATGAATCGATTCTTGACATAATTAGCCTCAAGCTAATCATAAATTGGGCAGCTTTGGGAGCACCTCTTAAGTTGCAATTAGATATATTTTTTTGTCAGTTGTAAAAATCTCTTGCCTTTCTGTAATTCCTAAAACATGCAAGATATGAGAATGTAGTTCAAGTGATGGAAAGGTAGAATTACTTACCTGATCCCTTAGAACACTAAATTTCATACAAGTCACTATAGGGTGAAATTTGCCACTTGATTTAAAGAGCAGCCAATCATTTTATGCATTTCACTTCCAAGTCACAGACTCTCAGAGATATGATAAAATCAGAGTTTGAAGTATGACTCACGTTTTCTAATATTTTCTAGTAATGCTTCCTCTTAAAAGAGAACAAGTCCCTCAACTCTCATGTTACTGGGGCTTAAATCACTCCTTATGTACAATTTTTTTTATCATTCATTTCTTTATCCCAGGGCCTGGCACATGGGTGAGGTTCAATCTCAGGCCCACCTTGAAAGTTTTCAGGACAAGGACAAGAGTACAAATGGAAACTCATATGCCATATACCTGAATATTTATTAGTTATACCTCAAGCTTCACCCGCCTCTTCCCTAGGGATTGCCCTTGTAACCTGGAGGATAAGGAGTCCCTCATCTGGGCCAGCCTTGAGTCCTCTCCTCCCCCCACCAATGCTAACAGATGTGAGGAACAGAGCAGAAGCTGCTCCCAGGCCACGGCTCTAGTAGTGACTGGACCCACCCAACCGAGGTAGCCATGGCGAGTGGGTTCCTTCTCCTACAACCTCACTTTGTAGACTCAGGTTTCCAGGCCAGTTCTTAGCACTTCCTATAACCATACTACACAGGCAGAGGGCAGAGAGGGAATAGTTTTTGGATACCTTGTCTGCCTAGACACATTTTGATGTGACTTGAAAGGCCAGATTTGAACAAAATCTGCATTCTTCCTTGTTTTGGAATAGAGACTGTGAACTCCTGCTACATCAACACACTCATGTACACATACACACACACACACACACACACACCAGCCTCTGTCCTCTGGCCGTGGGGTGCCCAATTCAGCTCACACTTCCCTCTCCCAAATTTCCTTTGCTCTGTTGGTTGTTGAACTCTCTAAAAATTTCTTACAAGTCAAAAAAATATACATGTGAAAAGATTTTTGGTTTGTGGTCTGTGGATCCCTCAAAACTGCACAGCCAGTGCCGCTGGGGCAAAGCCCCAGTTCCTACTGGGGTCTAAGGGCAATACTGTGACCAAGAAATATTGGGTAAATGAAATAAAATTGAAAGGAAAGAAACAACCAGTAATAATGTCTAAAGGCTTCTGGTTTTGTGTGTGTGTCACGAAGCACCTTTTTATACTTCAGATTGCCAGCATATTTAAGAGGAAGCAGCTGTTCTGTTCACTTGCTAGCAAGCCTCGTTGAGATTTGAATTCACACAGGGAAGAAGAAAATAAATTGACTGTGGTTCTGAGTCTTCAATCTACAATGAAACATGATGAGTATCTTTGGGTCATAAAATTAATTTCTGTTACCTTTAATAACCTACGGTTTTCCCACTTAGGTTTATGAGATCTGTAACTAGTGGAATAGATTTCTTACCCAGACCATGTGACTTGGATGATTGTTTTTTTTTTTTCTTATTTTTATTATCTGGAATTCAAGTTGTTGATATATTCTTTAATCCTTTCTTGTGCTTTATAGATGTAAAAAATATATATTTATACTTTTTCTACAGGGATGAATTCCACATGTGGACCACTTTAAATACTGATATGTTTCATTCTCAACTAAAGCCCCATTCCACAAAATCTCAGCAATCTATTTTGATGCCAAAGCCAAATAGTGACAGTTGCAATAATGAATATTTGCTACAGGACACTGGCAAAAAAAAAAGCACAGAAATACAAGCCCAAACCATCTCAAACCTTTTTCTTCCCACCGTAATTTTTGACTCCCTGTCACGTATAATATTCTTAGAGGGTCATTGGTGGAATAGTGCAAAGAATTCTGAATCAGCCTTTGGGGACATTAAGAAAAATGAGTAATTATCCTAGTTTCTTATCTTTTGAAGAAAAATGCAACGAGGAAGTCCTGTGGTTTATTCAAAGGACAGAATTCTTACCGTTTTGCATGAGAGTTGCTTGCAAGCTCTAAGTTTTTCTTCTCTCCCCTCCTCCTAGATGGATTCAAGCAACTTAATACTTTCACATAAATGGATAATTTGACATACATGATTAATTCCAGCCCTGGCCAGGTTTAGTTTCTTTTAAAGTCAAATATTTAAGATGTTATCCTCAAGCACGCATAATAAATTATGACTCAGTCCATCTGAGTTCCAGCCATTGCTCTCCCTGTTGCCAGCTCTGCCATTGAGCAAATTCCCAAATCACTCCATACCTCGGTTTCCTCTGTAAGATGAAATAAAAATAGTATCACCTCTTAGAGTTTTTAATGAGGATTACATGAGTTCATACATGTGAGTGCTTATAATTAATACGTGTACTGTACATTTTAATAATCATAGTTAATATATGTAATAATAGTACTTAATACTTGTAATTGCCAGGAATATAGTAATGAACAAAACAGATTATTATCATGGGCATTATTTTTATTTCAGGTCATTATGCAAAGTTGGATGAACAATTTTGCTCTTAAATATATGATCTATGTTTATTGGCCTTCATGTCCCCTGTAGCTCAGCATAGAACTTAGCGCAAAATAGCTGCTTAATAAATGTCAATGGAATGAAGTGTGAATACATGAGTCATTGCAGTGTAGTATAACAAGCACTTGATATGGAATCACAAGACGTGACATCAAGTCCTAGTTTCTACCCTAGAGTACTATGTGACCTTGAGAAGTTTAATGAAAGCTCTCTATAAACCAAGAAAGCTATACTATAAAACCACTAAGATCCCTTCTGACTGATTCTGCCAAGTTAATGGCATTATAGCACTATTTGTTGACTAGTTATAATTCTATTTTTTAAACATTTAATACAATATAATTTTAGAATAGTTTTAGGTTCACAGAAAAGTTGTAGGATTAATACAGAGTTCCTGAATGCCCTGCACCTAGTTCCTTCTGTTGTTAATATGGTACATTCATCTACATTTGTCACAAGTAATGAACCCATATTGACATGTTATTATTAACTGAATTCTTTGCTTTATTCAGATCCCCTTATTTTTACCTAATGCCCTCTTTCTGTCTCAGTATCCTATCCAGGACACCACATTGCATTTAGTTGTCATGTCTCCTTAGTTTCTTCTAGACTGTGACAGTTTCTCAGATTTTCCTTGTTTGATGACCTCCACAGTTTTGAGGATACTGGTCAGATATTTTGTAGAATAGCCTTAAATTTAAGTCTGTCGGGCGGGCCATGGTGGCTCAGCAGGCAGGAATGGTTGCCTGCGATGCCAGAGGACCTGGGTTCGATTCCCGGGGCCTGCCTATGTAAAAAAAAAAAAAAAAAATTTAAGTCTGTCTGTTGTTTTTTTTTTCTTGCTTAAGCAAAGCTTATGGATTTGGGGAAGGAAAACCACAGAGCTGAAGTTCCATTTTATCATATCATTAACGTGATCACTGATTTGATTGTACTTTAAACAATAGAGAAGAAAAATCTATTTTATGGTAAATTAACATACTACCATAAGGAGACCCTCCTTGCTATGTACATAGTTCTCATATACAATATATACATATAAAATGTATAAAACAGTTCATTCTTTTTGAATGCAGCATAATCGTAAAATATATTTACCTTTTTTATTTTATAAAAGCCCCCCTCTACCACTGGTACTACAAAGGTAATTGAAAATCCATGTTCTGTTATAAATCAATACTAATCCTACCTTTTGGTGCCAAGAGTTAGTTATATTAAGTTTCAAATGAAAAAATATAACTATATTTCTTTCACATTCACTGCATGCTTGAGAAAATTACAGCTCTGTGCTCAACTTTGTGGTCAAAATGTACTACCAAGAAGCTCTGGAAGTTAATCATTTTGGTATTAATTTCCCAAAGCCTGTCCCATGTGAGGGACTTGACTTCAGGCATGGAGAATCTGGTGTCTCTAATCTTGCAGTATCTTCACTATAAATTTACATTATCCTCTGAATTCAGGAGAGGCCCGATGCAGCTGTCACACTAATTTGAAGATCTGTGGTTTAGTTAACTTTATACTTTTGTTAACAAAGTTCGCTATACTAGGAAAGTTAGTTTAGGATTACTAAGATCTATGCTATGTACAATTTTCAGACCAAAACCCAAACATTGACACGCCAGAGAAAAAGTTGTTAGAAGTAGGATATTACTAGAATCCTCGTAATGATGAATTTCAATGAGCAAAATGCCCTCAGAGTGATGCTATAGTTTCAGCATGTGTTCACAGTAAGTGTGAATATAATATCTGCATTTACAGTTGTCACTCTCCATAGAACTGATCATACGGAAAACTGATGGTTTTAGCTCAGCTCACTGCTGCTTCCTACCTTAGTATGAAGAATCACAGTCATGGTGGAGAGTATCAATCACAACACTTTTATTTTTCCCCAAATCCCTTATGTCCTCGTTCCATGAAATGTTTTCCCTGACTCACCATATATTACCTGTGTGACCTTGAGAAATTTCCTTAACTTCCTGAATTGCCTCATTTGCGTACATTTTTGTAAATGAAATAATGCATATAAAACATTTAGCAAATTAACTGGATTTGGACAGATACCTATACACTCGCTTTCAACCAATTTTTCCTGGTTTATCAGGGCCAATGAACAGCATCTTAAAATAGTCGTTTTGTTTCCTGCCATCTCTGCATTCTCAGGGATGTTTTCTGATCTATTATCTGATATTTTAATATTGATACCCTAGTGGTCAACTAAAAACTATTCAGCAAGTGAACCTTCCAGTGTTCAAGGGAATAAATGTACTTGGATAGCAAAGCTTGATGCCAGAAAAAAATTATTTTTGTTTTTATTTATTTTTCCTCCAGTCATGAGATCCTTTCATAGAAATGCCATTTTTCTTTTACTTAGTAGGTGGATACCTGCATGGTACTGAAGGTGACTTACTTGATGATCTTAGCAGGTGAATAAATGATTAAAAGTATGTCAAGTGCCAAGAAAAAGAAATAATATCAAGATGAATCATCATCTTATAGAACAGTCCTCAACAAGAGCCGATTTCTCTTCTTATTGACTAATATTGCCGATGCCATATTTAGGAGGAAAGCAATGAATAAATTCACCCATAGTTCCACCTCTACACCTGGATAAAGTGGTATATCCAAGTTAAAAGGCATCCTGTAGTGGCAATCAGTTTCTTGATGATATGGGTTAGCAGAAGTAAGCCTTTATGCAGACAGCACCACTACCTCGTCATTTATAGTGAACTTTTCAGTGTGGCACTAAATAGTGACCATAGTAGCATATGGAATGAGAAACAGTTCCAACAGCAGCTGTAGTTGGAGAAGGCCGCCTGGGGATATTTTGGATAGGAGGTCAAGGACCAGCTGGGACGCAGAAAAAAGTAGTATAAGAATAGATAGGATATGAGCACAGAGATCATTTGCAACTCATTATTGGGTATGTTAAACATTGCTAACATTGCGGTAATTGGCATTTATGATCATTTGGGAGGAGAGCTGTGTGTACCCAATTAAAGTTAAGATGGGGTATTTTCACATTGGAGATAGGCCTCTTCAGATTTAGAATCAGACGTCAGAGCCAGAGGGTTGTAGGATTAAAGTGCATCATCAAACTCTGAAACAATGGGATATTAACATGGTGCGACCTAAGAATATCTTGTGAATAGTAGCCTTTCGTGTTTTAATACTTGTGTCATAAAATATCCACATGTAGTCTGGTACAGAGCATGCATTTCATACAATGCCAAACTAGAATTCCTCTTCTTTGGATATTGATGATTTTTTTTGTACCTGGTATGGTATATAAAACTCTTTGTAAATAGGGCTATAATTTTCTGAACTGCTCATCTGCATAAAGCAATATGGTATCAGGGTTCTTTTTCTTTTTCACAAGCATACACAAAAGGATCAGAAGCTATTTTTTAAAGAAAGAAAGGTAGATTGAAAATGGAAAGACAAGTAGTAAAGACAAAATAAAACCATCATAAAAGCTTTATCCTTTATTCATATCTTAAAAAGTCAGCTGTTGCCAGAGACCCCGGGTTCAATTACCTGTGCCTGCCCATGCCAAAAAAAAAAGACAGCGGTATAGAAAAATGTGTATACAGCATGCAATACATTATAAATAAGATTTTCCCGAGGCCATATGTTAACAAAAGAACTTTGTGGATATGTTTACCCCATAGAATATTTTAAGAATATAGTTGTGTATATTTTCAAGAATTGCCTAAAATTTTATAACAATGTACAAAACTAAATGTGGCTATGTCAAGTTCCTCATGAGATGATTGACACATAGTTGGCAGGCAGCATTTGCAAACTTCTCTTATCACTATTAGCAGAATGTAATATTAATGATACATTTCCAAATAGGGAGAGATAAAATCACTGTTTATTTCTTCTTTTTTCTATGCTATATTGAATGCAGACAACACCGCAGGAACACCAGCTATGACGACGACAAGTGTGGAAATTCGCAAAAACAGCGTTATGACAACTGAGATCACCTCTAAAGTGGAAAAAAGCCCCACGACAGCCACTGGCAACAGCTCATGTCCTTCCACAGAGACTGAGGAAGAAAAAGCAAAACGGCTTCTTTACTGTTCCCTATGCAAGGTTGCTGTCAACTCAGCCTCACAGCTGGAAGCACACAACAGTGGTGAGATGCAGTGATTTCTTTTCTCTCAACAGCCCTGCAATTATTTTCCTCTGAATAGATTAGATCTTTTGCAGCAGGGGACAAAGGGGTGGCAGAAAACTGGCAATTATTACATGGAATTCATTAACCATTAAAAAACAAAAATGACAAGCAAACTGTCATTTACGTCGGGGCAAGGAAGATTCCTGGGGCTTATAGGCCATGTTGTATATGTGTTTGTGTGTAGTTATGTATGTTTGTGGGTGTTTGTTTCATTGGGCATTAGGAGATAAAGCAAAATATAATCAGGAAATATTGTTGCATTATTATGTGATTTCGAGATTGTTATGTACTCCCACGTATTTGGTTCCAAATGAGGTTTTCTAAATGTACCCATAACATAGTTGCAGAATTTGGTTGCATAACTCCATGTGCTTCAGTTTTTATGCCAAATAATGCAGTTGTTATTATTATGGTTTTTATGCCGAATAATGTGATTTGGACTAAGTCTATGTGACCTGGAAAATTGAACTTCAGAAAGTGCTTATTATGTGTAGCCACTGAGCTATGATTTCTGCATGTAAAGTTATTTTTACTCTGCTTGATAACTTGAAGATACTACTCATCTCATTTGAGGCTCAGAGAAGGTATATGACCCATTAAATGACAAAGGCATGATTCTAATCCTGGACCCTCTGTACCACTAAACTTTAGTATAAGAATAATAGAAAACACTGATAAGGCAGGATGAAACGCTTTTCCAATTTATTTTATTTCCATCTAATTGTTCCCTCTCTCTCTCTCTCTCTCTTCCAATCTGTATGTATGTATATGTGTGTGTATGTGTTGTGTATATATATATCTTGCCTTAGAATGAAGCCAGTCCTTTGGCCCAAGATCAGCTTTTCTCTAAAATCCTGGGTTCATTGCCAGGACTCTGCCAGCAATTACAATAGTATAACAGTCTTTATAAATCATACCTTGAATTAATATTGTAGCTCTATGTAGACTTAGTCATTGACCAATCATTGTGCCAAGCTGATACTATTTAAGTATTGACTTCAAAACTCTAAGGGAGTAATTGCAGATGGAGAACAATTCCTTCAGCACATATCTTTCTCCTGCATGCAACATTATTTGTAAAGTGAGAGTTCATGAACTCAGAGGCTGAAAGACCCAGCAAGGCATCTGGCTTCAAGTCAAAATCTATGCCATGCAGATTTGCCATGTGTTTACTCATACAAATACGTTTTCCCTGGATGCAGAATACTTGGAAATCATAAACGTCCTTGAAAGTCCATTTATTTCTCAAGAATTTATCATCCCACATAGTGACAAAGAAACACATTCATTTTGAGAGGGGATCAGTTTTGACAGACAAATAAACCATGCTCTTTGAGGCTGGGGTTTATTTATCGAGAATTTGAGCTATCAGAAACATTTGGTTAAGAAACAAAGGAGGAATTACATTTTTGTTTTTATCACATCAGGTCAACATTTTTTATATTCCGAACTCATGATCCTCATCTCTGGTTTGTGCATCAGAATTACCCATGGATTTTTAAAAATATATTCACCCATGTATTTTGATTGATGGTTTATTATGTCTGGGTTCTGGGAAGCTGCAACTTTGGGAACTAAAACAAAACAAAATACTTCATATGTGCTTGTGGGCAAAACTGAGAACTTCTATAATAGTTTCACTGGAGAGTTTCTGGAAGGGTATATAGTTGTCTTCTCTTCCTTGAATCCATTTGAACTTTAAGCCTGATCAAGAGATTATGGCCACTCCCCTTCTCTCCAGGCTAAACCTTTGATTATTTTTTCATTGTATTTCTCTTCCTGTGTCAGAGTACTTTTCTGTTTAGAATGTAGCCACCCCAGAGTTTTGGGCTTAATGTTCATATTAGATCCCTCAGATTAGCACTAGCCAGCAGTCAAAACTGGTATTGGCAAAAAAAGATGAAAAGATAACACAGGTAGATGTTCTTCAACCCTTTTGCCCAATGTTTTTCAACATTTTTAATCTCCAGATCAGCTCTGTTATTTGTAACTGGAACACTGGTGGAAGGCTCGTTGTGTCTGGGGTTTCCTCTAAACGTAGTTGAATGTAAATGCCAATCCTCCTGTGTCCAAGCCCGCATCCCTTGAACACTGGCCAACCCTATATCTTTCCCTTAGGGACTGGTATAGGGAAATTTAGGGGGAGAGGATAAAGGATAGAGGCTCACTCTCCTGTTAGGAAGAGGGTAGTAGTTAAGATTAATCACAGGATTGTTGAGGGGTGTTTTAGTTGGGGTCCCCCAGATGCAGACACTGGGACAAGAATTTCAGTGCAAATAGTTTTGGGAGGAGGTGAAGGAAACAGGTTAGAGGAGTGGGAAAGTAAGACAGGGTGGAGAAGACAGCCACGGAAGGTATACCTTTTTGCCAGTTATTCAAGAGCAACCCAAGCTTACTCCTGCTGAGGGAACTTAGGGTGCCGATGTAAAACACACACCCCACCTGAGGGTTGAGGGGACCAAGGTATTTAAACTTGCATCAGTCATTGGTTGAAGTCCACTCCTAAGGAGCGTTAGATCCTTGGCAGCCAGGCCTGCTGTTTGGGTGGCCGAGTGGGCTCCAGCAGCCAGACAAAGCCCTAGGAAACAACATGGATTGTGGAGGTTGCAAGCTGAGTCACAAGAACTAAAGTGGTCGAGGCGAGACAGACAGAGAATTCACAGGATTAGAGTGTTAGACACACAGGATGTGCTCCATAAGATATACATGGAACTATAAAAGAAAAGGCTATACTTCCTAAGTGATCTGGCACATGTTACTACATAGCAGCTTTATGTTTAAAACTTTGTCCATGCTATCTTATTTAAGGCCACAGTTTCCCTATGCTGTGTAGGTATTATCATCTCAATTTTATAGGTAAGAAAAATGAGCCTAGTTGTTCACATAATACACATATATGTGCCAAAAGCTTGGGAACCGGTGCTAAACAAGACAGTTGAGTTTGCATTATGCTTGGGGAGCTAAAGAAGAAACAAATGCACAAACAAATAAATGACAACATACGGATGTGTGCAATAATGAGTAGGGACAGTGACTCAATATTGAGGAGCCCACTGCCTATTTCAGCTTAAGCTGTCTTGAGCAGGTGATAGTTAAGATGAGAAATGTACAACAAAAAGCACGGCACTGAAATAAGAGGATTCCAGGGTGTCTGCAAAGGGCAATGTAAAGGTCTTGAGATGGGAATGACTTCATACAAGGGCTGTGAGGACAAAACCAAGGTTACAGAGAGTGAGTGTATAGAATAAGGTTAGACTAGTATTAGAGGTCAGATGGTGGAGGAATTTATGAGGCAGGAGTTTAGGTTTTATTTTAAGGTTGATGGGGGTAAGTAGGAGGAGGATTTAAAAAGGTTACTGTGGCTACTGGGTGATGGAATAAAGGGAGCAAAGATGAAAGTAGAAAAATTGAAAATGTGGCTTGGACCAGGAAGAAGAAAATGGAAATGAAAAGAGGGGGCAGATTTGATACTCTTGGAGGTAAAAGTTGCAGGACTTTTTAAAAATATATTTGTACTGAGATATCTTCATGCATCATATAGTGGATCCAAAGTATACAATCAACGGCTCACAATACCATCACGTCGTTGTGTATTCATCACCAACATCATTTTTAGAACATTTCCATTACTCCAGAAAAAGGAAAAAACTATATATCCCATACCCCTTACCCCTCCCTCTCATTGACCACTAGTATTGTAAACTACCCATTTTTTTTAAAACCCTTACCCCCCATTATTTATTTATTTTCTGTCCTTATTTTTTACTCATCTGTCCATACTTTGGATAAAAGGAACATCAGACACAAGGTTTTCATAATCATATGGTCACATTGTAAAAGCTATAGTTATACAAAGTTCTTCAAGAATCAAGGCTACTGGAATACGGTTCAATAGTTCCAGGTACTTCTCTCCAGCCACCCCAATATAGCAGAAACTAAAAAGGGATATCTATATAATGCATAAGAATAACCTCCAGGATAACTTCTTGACTCTTTCTGGGATCTCTCAGCCACTGAAACTTTATTTTATATCGTTTCTCTCTTCTCCCTTTTGGTCAAGAAGGCTTTCTCAATCCCAGGATGCTGTGTCCCAGCTCATCCCCAGGAATCATGTCCCATGTTGCCAGGCAAAGTTACACTCTTGAGAGCCACTTCCCACATAGTGGGGAAGGGCAGTGAGTTCACCCACCGAGCTGGCTTAAAGAGAGAGGCCCGCATCTGAACAACCAAAGAGGTTCTCTGGGGATGAGTCTAAGGCATAATTCTCAGTAGGCCTAGCTTCTCCTTCACAGAAATAATTTCCATAGGGGTGAGCCCAAAGACCAAGGGCTCAGACTATTGAATTGGTTGTCTCCATTGCTTCCAAATGGGGAAGTTTAATATTTCCTCCTTTCCCCCCAGTCCCCAAAGGGGACTTTGCATATACTTTTTTGTTCTCTACCCAAATTACTCTGGGATGTATTGAGACATCACACAAACTTGTACAAACAAACAAGATCTCACTTCCTATTCAAGAATCCATGTAATTATGGTGTTCATAAAAACTGACCATAAACGCTTATTTCAATAATGCACTACCCAAACTATAAATTTTTCACCAAATAAACATCTCTTCCTTTGGTCTTATATAGAAGTTGAAGTTTAAAATATAGATCATATCATCCTTTACCCTATATTCTGATTTACCTTAGTCCTGTCCCAACCAGTTTCATTCATATCTCTTCTTGAAGTCTGATCACTTTCAAAATTTTTAACAGTTTCTGTATGTGGTAATGCTGACTTTCATAACTTCAGATGCTAACTCTGAGTCTCAGGTGTGACATAAATACCCAGAGTTCCAGGAATGACCAGGTTATGCACAAATAGCTCAGCATCACAGAATTTAGAAAAAACAATTGCAACTCTGGAATAGATGTGACTGCTGTAAGAGCTTACAATCTAGGAAACTTAACAACAGACCCCAACCTGTTAACCCATGCTCTCTACTTAAATTCTCCAAGCTCATATATTATAGTTAGTCCATATGGGTGAGGTATGATAATATTTGTTTTTGTTTCTCACATTTCATTCAACATACTGTCCTCAAGATTCATTCACCTGGTCACATGCCTCACAACTTCATTCCTTCTTGCAGCCACTCAGTAGTCTGTTGTATGTATACACCACAGTTCCCCCTTCCATTCCTCAGTCGATGTACCCTTAGGCCAACTCCATCTGTCCTGCTATAAATACCACTCTAAATGTTCATCATGTGCTCACTCTTGGTTCCTCCAAGTATATACCTAGCCATGGGGTTACAGGATCATATGGCAAGCCTACCTCTAGCCTCCTGTGGAGCCACCAGACTGCTCCCAGAGGAGCTACACAACTGCTTCCCAGCAAACACTGAATCGATACATCTCTCTCTCCACATTTTCTCCAGCACTTGTATCTTTCTTTCCATTTTTAGACAGTTTTACGTGCATGTCATACAATTATTAATTAAAAAATTAATGGTTCCTGGTATAATCACATAGCCATGCCTTCTCCACCATCGTCTACATGAGGACATTTCCTTTTCTTCTGGCAGGGCTTATTGATGGATTGACTATGAGGGAACTATCTGTACTGTCTATAAACTTGAGTAAGAGGGCCCTTGTGGTAGACTGGTTCCTTTGAGGTCTGGCCTCTGCTGGCTGTTCTCTTCCCCACCAACACGATCCGCAGGGTTGAGAGAATTGGTTGGTAATCCTAGAGCCCCACCCTCCCTCCTAGGACAAGGGTCAGTATACTTCTCCTGTAGAGGGCCAGATAGAGCAAACACTTTAGTCTTTGTGAACCATACTATCTCTGCTATTACTGCTCAACTCAGGTATTGTGGCATGCAAGCAGCTAAAGACAAGGCTGTTGAGTTCCAGTAAAACTTTACCAAAAATAGGCAGTAGGCAGAAATTGCCCTGCAGGTACATAGTTATCATCCTTTGTTCTAGGCAACACTCTCTTTTTCCAGGACACCACGATTCCCTCACCAGAGACCCCAAACCTATTTCCAGGGCTTGTGTGGACTTATTCTCTGAGTCAGTCCACCAGAGCATGGCATATAACCCAAGCATCTGTGCACCAGGTCCCGGAACGTGGCCATGAGGTTGCTGTGGATGTATGGGTTGGTCCTCAGCTACACACGGGTCCCTTGAGGTGCTGGAAAGAGCCAGGGTGGGAAGAGCAGAGCATGCCAGTTTCAAGAATACAACTCCAAGGAGTCCAACAACATAAAATGCAAACCTGTCTTCCTAGTCACTGTGAAGTTCTATTTATCTTGGTTGGAGGATATAACTGGAATAGTTTAATAGTTTTATAATAGGATTTGTTACTTGTAGATACCTGAAATGTGTTACATGGGCTTCTGTTTATACTGTTGTCCTGGAGCTAACAAATGTTAGGGTCAGGACTAAGAGTGAAAGAATGAGAATAATCAATGATACCTTCCAGGTTTTTGGTTTTTTTTCCAGTGAATTTTCTTGTCATTTAATTGGAGAGCATTTGAGAACAGCAGCTTTGATTAAGAGGTGTGAGTGTGTGTGTGTTGTGGCAGAGGTTGAACATTGTATATTGGACATCTAAAATTTGAGTTGTCTTTGAGGTATCCAAGGTAGTCGATGATACATGAATCAGGAATGCTGGGAGATATCATAAATTTTAAGAACCATCTGCAGAGATATGCTATGTGAACTATAGAATTGAAAGAGGTGTTTTGGGGACAGAATCTAGATGGGGCCTTCTGGAAAGATATCTGGGCATGTGACCATTTACAGGTGGTGTAGGAGAGGAGGTGTCTATAAAGGAACTAATAGAAAGAGTGAGGTAGGTGTAAATCCAGGAGAGGCTTCATTCCAAAACCCACATTCATAGTTTCTACATGATGGTTCTCAACTTCTGGTGGGTATTAAGATCACTTAGGGAACTTGGTAAAAATACAGTTGGCCAGATCCCATCCTATGCCAATGAGACTGAACACCTGTATTCTTTAGTAATTCTCCAGGGGGTTCTGATACACACCAAAGTTTGAGAAACACTTTTCTACACACCTCCATTTCCAAACACCACACCAGATTGCCTAGTGTAATTGGCATCCAGAACAGATAATTTTTTTTTAACTTTTTTAGTGTATAGTATAACATATATACAAAACAAAGAAATAAAAAAGCAATAGTTTTTAAAGCACTGTTCAACAATTAGTTACAGAACAGATCCTAGAGTTTGTCATGGGCTACCATAGGATCCTCTCATATTTTTCCTTCCAGCTGCTCTAGAATTTAGGAGGTTAGAAGGCTTAAATGTTTTTTTATTATCACAATCAACTTTTTTCCCTTCTTTTTTTGTGAAAAATAACATATATACAAAAAAGCAATAAATTTCGAAGCACAGCGCCACAATTAGTTGTAGAACAGATTTCAAAGTTTGACATGGGTTACAATTCCACAATTTTAGATTTTTACTTCTAGCTGCTCTAAGATACTGGAGACTAAAGGATATAGCAATTTAATGATTCAGCATTCACACTCATTTCTTAAATCCTATCTTCACTGTATAACTCCACCATCATCTTTGATCTTTCCATCCTTCTCTTTAGGGGTGTTTGGGCTATGGCCATTCTAACTTTTTCATATTGGAAGAGTCTGTCACTAATATGGGGTAGGGAGATGGAACTATCTGATGTTCTGGAGAGGCTGGGCTAGGTTTCAGGACTGATCTGGACCAGGGACCCATCTGGAGGTTGCAGGTTTCTGGGAAGTTACTCTAGGGCTTGGGACCCTTGTGGAATCTTATAAATTGCCCTAGGTGTTCTTTAGGATTGGCTGGAATGGTCCTGTTGGGGTTTGGCAGGTTATAGTAGGTAGCAGGGTCTAACTGAAGCTTGCATAAGAGCAACCTCCAGAGTAGCCTTTCAACTCTATTTGAACTCTCTCTGCCACTGATACTTTATTAGTTAGACTTCTTTTCCCCCTTTTGGTTAGGATGGAATTGTTGATCTCATGGTGCCAGGGCCGGATTCATCCCTGGGAATCATCTCCCACATTGCCAGGGAGACTTTCACCCCTGGATGTCACGGAACAGATCATTTTTAACATGCCCCTCATCTGTATAACAAAATTGTTTTTAGTAATAATCATGTAATAACCAGAAATTGTCATTCTCTTAATTCATACTTTGGTTGTACGGCAAACAATTAACAATGAGAAAGAAGAAGAAAATTCAAATATAAAGACAGCATTTTATTAAATTGAGTAGAATATCTCATGGATGAGCTGCAATTTGCACTCACAAAACTCTTATAGTTCATATTGTTTCACCCTTTTATTTTAAACATAAAAAACTTCAAGTGACAGAATTGAATTAACTCAAATTCTATTTCTTCATCTTTATAATCACTGGGCTATCAGTGTTTATTAATAATCTGTTGTTTATATTTAAACAAAATATGTAGTACCACAAGGATGGAATGCCCAAACTCCCTTTGTGAGCAGAAAGGATTTCAAACAGTAATAAATTTACTAATGAAACAAATGCTTATAGTTGAGTCTGTGTGTATAGGAGCTGACTGTATCTAGGTGAGTTCTACAAATTAACTTCCATTCAGCATATGATGTTTATTATAGGATAAGTAATAAAAATGAGCTAATTTAATGCATACTGAAATTAACAGTAGCCATTTCATTTGCTTAGAACATAGATGAGCAAGGTATTTTGAAAGGTGTAGTTGTTTATCATTGGCATTGCCTTAGTTGCTAGTTCATGGTGATAGTGGAGAGCAGACATTTTTTTTTTTTTTTAACATGGGTAGGCACCAGGAATTCAACCTGGATCTCTGGCATCACAGGCGAGAATTCTGCCACTGAGCCACTGTCACACCATGTTCTAGTTTGCTAGCTGCTGCAATGCAACACACCAGAGATGGATTGGCCTTTAATAAAAGAGGATTTATTTCATTAGTTCTTCAGAGGAAAGGCAGCTAACTTTCATCTGAGGTTCTTTCTTACATGGGAAGGCACAGGATGGTCTCTGCTGGCCTTCTCTCCAGGCCTCTGGGTTCCAACAGCTTTCCCCAGGGTGATTTCTTTCTGCATCTCCAAAGGCCTGGGCTGAGCTGCTTGTGCTATGATGAGGTGTGCTGAGCTGCTTGGCTGTGCTACATTGCACTCTCTCATTTAAGCACCAACCAATTAAGTCAAACATCATTCATTGCAGCAGGTAAGCCTCCTAGCTGACTGCAGACATAAGCAGCAACAGATGAGGTTCACATGCCATTGGCTCATGTCCACAGCAATAGATCTAGGCACCTTCACCTGGCCAAGTTGACAACTGAATCTAACTACCACACACTGCCTGGGAGCAGACACTTTGTAGTCAATTTTATTCTTATTTTCTAATTTTTCTATAAATGCCCCCCCTTTATTTTCTGTGCCAAGGACAGCTCATGCTCACTGCCTCACTTTTGGTTCACCACTGCCCTCATGCTCACTCTTACATCTCCAGTATAGCTGCCGGACTTCTCTGCTTAATTCTTGAGCCACATATTAGGAAACTACTGTAACTTTGGACTGTATTTTTCAAGGGAGCAAGTTTGAAGGCCAGTTTTAATCAGAAGCAGCCATCTGCATGGCAGGGAGATATTTCCCTTGCATTCAAATTGTAATTCTAAATATTTTTCTTTTTCCCATTAGGAACATATTATATACATAAAATAAGACCTCGAGCACTGAGTGTAGAATTAGGCATCTGTGAGCTGCTTGCGGAAAGCTAAAATGACCTTTCAAAACATGTTTTCTTTTTAATGTTGGAAAATGATTCTTAATCCTACACAAATTTTGGGGATAGAACTTCCATTAAATACTACATGTGGTGTGGTCCAGTGGTATGGACTAGACGTAACTAGATAGGGACTAGAAATAATTAAGGTACTTTAGTTCAGTAGACTGTACTAGAAATAAATTACTCAGACATAATTTTTACCCTCAGATCTTCAAGTAACTTTTGTTTGTGAACCTGGATAAGTTATTTGTCCTCTAGGCTTTCATCTCTCTTTTTCTCCTTTTAAAAATAGGGTGAAGAGGCCATATATCACCTATAAACCTCAAATATTATAGCACATGTATTAGTAAAACCACAGCTGTTGCTGGCATTATTCAGTGGTCAGTTGTGCTATTTCATTTTTTTTT
>PVIY010024981.1:0-37316 GCA_004026745.1 Myrmecophaga tridactyla
GTTTTCTTGGTATAGAGCAGACCTAAGAATGCTTAGGAAACTAAGGAAAGAGGCTTCAGCAGAGAGGGAAAGTTTGAGAAGACAGGATTTTTTTTTTGTTTTAAGGGATGTTTAGAAAGTTCTTAAGGTTCTGTAGAAGATAAGTGAAAGAGAATAAAAGAATGGTTACATGGAGAACGGGATGAGTGCATCTTCCTCCACATAAAAGGGAAAAAGAGAGATTTAAGCCATATTGTATAACTTCTAGAGTCCTTTCCAGTCCCCATGATTTTTAAATTTTATTTTAAAAATAAATTTTTTTAAATGTATTTTTTGTTTCCCTTTTTTTTTCCTTGAAGGGTATAGATCCAATTTAATCTCATTTTTGTGTGATTGTAAGAATGTGAATTTTTGAATCCTGGGGGAAAACATGAGAGGAAATGCAATTGTTACATTAATGAGCAGTATCAAAAATTTGTGAGGATACGTTAGAATTTTCTAAAATCTGGACATAGAAGATTTATGTTTCCTCAGATATAGTAGTTATAAACTGTTGTTTTACACAGTAACTAATTGATGGATGTGAAATTATTTTAAGGTGAAAAACCATTTCAATGTAGTCAATGTGACATGCGTTTCATACAGAAGTACCTGCTGCAGAGACATGAGAAGATTCATACTGGTGAGTGTTGACGCCCGAACTAGGGTCATTAAAATTACTATTTCAAATGTAGGGAAGAGTTTTTAATAACTTGCAACAATTTGTTGTCATTTTCATTGATTTTGTTTCTTAAGATTTTGAATCATGCCCCATCTTTTTTTCTGCAGTAAATCATTGTTAACTGTTAAAACTTAGCTTTTCATTTCCAAGCAGAATAAATTACTTTGAAAAAGAGTTTCATATAACCTAATATATACATTTAAAATGACTAAAGGAAAGAAACTTCCTTAGGTGTTTAACAAGTTTGGAAAAGATTTGCACTAGCTAGTCTGAGAGGAAGTCAAAACAACTGAGCCCTAAGGTAGTGGTACCATTCTTCCCCCCCCCCCCATTCATATATATGGCCTACTATATCAAGAGATATGCAGTCTTAAAAAGTTGAGAACTTCTAGTTTCTCAATCAAGTTGTTACTAATTTAGATACGAGGATCTCAGAAGATCACATTTATTTGCATTTATTTTATTCTTATTGACAAATGTTAAACCAAGTTTTATGTAAGTAACGTTGGTTTTGTTGACTGTCACCTTTTGTCCTTTGGTCCTCTAAGAATGGTGAAAATGTTTCTTTAGAATGATTTTCAGTGTTTTGGCCTTTTTGTGACTGAATTAAAGCAGTTAGTGAAGTTGTACCACATTGAGTCTTACCTTTAAATAACACTGATAATGTTGGTGATGACATATATATGAATACTGAAAACATTGAAGTTCTTCATATTTCTCTATATAAGGTACTCAAGCAAGTACCTGTCCAGTGCTGTTATTTACTTGTAGTACCTGTGAAAGGGGATCTTTGGATTTTTTTTCATAAAGAAGGAACTTTTTCTTTAATAACTTTTCCTTCAACTTTCTTTCCTGCTAACAAAGAAGCATAAATGTTTCTGGTCTCCCTAAATAAATCTTCAGTGGTTCATTGCATTTGTATGTTTTGGTGTTCTACTTTTTAAAGATCATTTTGTGTATTCCTTTTATCAATTTCTCGTGTAAAAGGTTATTCATCACTTTTAGGTGTAAGGGAATATGCTAAGTACTGAGGGAGAAAGAGCAACTTCATGGATTTTGTGTGACTTAAAAAGCTAAATTATATTTCTGTGCGTGAGTAAAATTTGATCGGATAAACTGTTTAAATAGGTTTTTAACACTTAACTACATTTTTGTATTTTCTTTTGTTAAAAAACTTAGTGAGCCCTCAGTATTTTTCAAGTACCAGAAAAACAGGTATGTTAGGCAGTTTCCTTGGCATTTCCATTCTAATTGGGAATACATATACATAAACAAGTACAGTATAATAAGCGTTGTAGAGTTTTATACAAACTCCTGTGGCGCACCGAAGAAGAAACAAATGTACTATCTGTTCAAGGTTAATTAAGGAAGGCACGGCAGGAAAACTGCACGAGGCTAAGTTAGGGAATGTAAATGTGTATGTATATATATGTGTATCTGAAACAAAGACTTTGAAAACAATGCTTACCCTTTTTGCACTTGATCTTTCTCTTCTAGTGAATTCTGTTTTAAAGTGCTGATCATAATACTACAGTCCCACTATTTGGAGAAATAACTGATTTTTAGGTTAAGGGAGATATTACATGTAAGAACTGTGTGAGATGTGAAGGATAGTTAATGTTTTTAAGAATTTACTAAGTATTGGATATTGTGCTAAGGGAATTCTTAAACATCTTATTTCTGACAAGAATCCTGGAAAAAAGAGCTTTTAAATTGTCCCATTTTATAGATGAGGAAGTAGGAAGAACATAGATTTTAAGAAACTTTTCTAAATACATACAGTCTAATAGATGATGGAGCCAAGATTCCAGCTCAATTATCTGTGATTCCAGAGTACACATTGAAATCACTGACTATGGAAAACTTGACTAGAAGCTGAAAAATGTCTTTTGGCCATTTGAAGTTTCTTTTTTGCCCTGCCACTGGAGTCACAGAGATATACTTCAAGTTCTTAAGTTAAACTTCCTATACATTTAGTAATATCTGAAAGGGGTGGAAATAAAGACAGGAGTTCTCTTGTAGAGAGCACATTTAAAAGAAGATGAGGAATTGGCAGGAATGCTGGGCAAACCAGTCACTGTGGTTCCTTGACAGAAAAGTTTCTTTTTGGAAGAGGCTCAGTTCTGCTCCATTGTCTAGTTTACTCCCTCCCTCCCTGACCCCCAATCAAAGATGGAATTGATAAAAAGGGAATAGGTTTTCCTTCTTTATTTCATTCTTGGTTCTTTTTATAGACTCTAAGATAGTAAACCATTTTTGTGTTGTAATAAAGATACCTATAAATTAAACCTATTTGAGAATATATATGTAGAATTACAAATATATTTTTTGCAGGGAGAAGGAGTGCCTAAAGTGTACCCATGTTCAGAAAGCACTCTCTTTCTTTGTAGGCTCTTGGTTTGGAAGAATACATTAAAATAGTTATGGCAGTAAAAAAGGTTTTGCATGTGAGATTCCATTTTTGAATTGTCAGGCAAGTAGTGAGTCACCTATCAACTGATCCTCAAAGGTTATGTAGTGAGAGCTCCTAGTTCTTCGTAAAGGCTCGTTTTTCCTTATAGCCTCCCTCATCTCTTTAGGTCTCTCTGATTTATTTGCAACTGCCCATTTATTTGCAACTGCCCTTTCTCTGGTTTATTTGCAACATGGTTACAAATGATTACTTCTTTGGCTGTGCATTTTAAAAACCAAAAGTTTAACTTGATTTGGTTTCAAATAGAAAACATTTAAACTTGATCTAGGCAGGCTGTCAATTAATTCTGTTTCCTAAATTTGAGCTAACCAGTGAAATATCATTTTTGGGGAGTGTACTTTTTCATTCAGAAGTTGGTCTCTGAAATTATTGTTAAAGAATTATTCCTTTAGTCTGACACATTGAAAACTGCTAAAATGCATATATCTTTGGGACTGTTCCTTTTTTTTTTGTCTTTATTTTCTTATTCATTTGTCTGTATACTGAATAAAGGTAGTATCAGTCACAAGGTTTCACAATCACATGGACACACCCTAAAAGCTGCATGGTTATGCAATCATCTTCAAGAATCAAGGCTATTGGATTACAATTCAACAGTTTCAGGTATTTTCTTTAAGCTGTTTAAAAAAATATATTTTATTGATAAATCTTCACACACATATATTCCATACATAGTATATAATCAGTGGCTCACAATATCATCACATAGTTGTCTGTTCATCACCGTGGTCATTTTTTAGAACATTTGCCTCCCTGTATAAAAAGAAATACAAAGGAAATAAAAAAAACATTCGTACATACGATGCTCCTTACCCTGCCCTCTCATTGACCGCAAGTATTTCCATCTACCCAATTTATTTTCCCCTCTGCCCCCCTATTATCTATGTATTCTTTATACATATTTTCTTACTTGTCTGTCCATACCCTGGATAAAAGGAGCAACAGACACAAGGTTTTCACAATCACACAGTCACATTATAAAAGTTACATCTTTATACAGTCGTCTTCAGCAGTCAAGTCTACTGGAACACAGCTCAACAATTTCATATACTTCCCTCCAGCCACTCCAATATACCATAAACTAAAAAGGGTATCTGTAAAATGCATAAGCATAACCTCCAGTTTAACCTCTCAACTTTGTTTGAAATCTCTTAGCCACTGAAACTTTGTCTCATTTCTCTCTTCCCCCTTTTGGTCAAGAAGGCTTTTCTTAATTAATCCTTTGATACTGGGTCCCTGCTCATTCCAGGAATTCTGGGACTGCTAATTTTGGCAGCTATAGAAGATGATTTTTGTCATTTTTGTGAATGTATTTTAATGCTTCACTT
Source organism: Myrmecophaga tridactyla (assembly GCA_004026745.1). Classification (NCBI taxonomy): domain Eukaryota; kingdom Metazoa; phylum Chordata; class Mammalia; order Pilosa; family Myrmecophagidae; genus Myrmecophaga; species Myrmecophaga tridactyla. The sequence goes on from PVIY010024981.1 coordinate 4,502, forward strand.
AGGGAATATTTTGAAATATGGGACAGTAGGTGAGGAGTTGAGGCCAGGGTTGAAGATAAAGATACTAATTGGTAATTTCAACATTTATCTCACTGGGCAGTGAATCAGTGGCTCAGTGGCAGAATTCTCACCTGCCATGCCAGAGACCTGGGTTTGATTCCCGGAGCCTGCCCATTCCAAAAAAAAAGTACACAACATTTATAACAGATTTATTTTGTGGTTGAGTGCTTTTGTGTAAGTTTATATTTTCAAAATGCGTATATAGAGCAAATGTTTGAATGACATATGTCTAGTTTTCAAGCAGTTGTGTTATTTTCTACTCACCTTGTGACCATTTTACTCTAAGGAAATGGTAGTCTTATCTCCGTGGGAGATGAGGGTATGGGTATGAGGCATGAAGAACTTATGTACAGTTATTTTATTTTCTAAACTTCTCTAAATAGTAAGCCACTATTTCTGATGATTTAACTGTTTATTTTATAGCAAATCATGGTTGCCTTTTTTAGTTGTAGTTTTCATGATTTTTATTTTAATTAGCAAAAGTGTTATGAAACCATGTCTTTATATAGGGAATTTTATAAAATGTTTTTTTCTCTCAGAATAAAAGGGTTCTTGAAAATATAACCAAATCATTCAGTTATTCATGTACATTAGGTTTCTTTTCCCATAAAGTCTCTTTTTAAGGCTTCTATCTTGGTATATAAATATCTATAGATTCTAATATAGTTAGAAACACTGGAAAACAGGTCTTCTAAGTCAATATTCCTATCCTGAAAACACGTTGGTCCACTTGACTATAACTTGTATTCACAATCATGTAAATGGCTGAATAATAACAATAATATATATTTTTATACTTGTTGGTCTAGTTGGGCGAAGGGCAGAAACCATGTTGATTTGCCCTTGACTGATATAGCTTAAAACTTTGTATTTCCTTCAGTATGGTTCAATTGTTAATAAAAATGATACTTTCCTTCATTTTTCCCAAAGCCCTAATTTATAGCTCATTAGGCACTAGAGAAGTACTATTAAAAGAAAATGTTACAGTCCTAGTTAAAGTTTGACTCTTATTTGAGAGGCTGAAGGAACTGAATACCGTTTTTGCTACTGAGAATGTTGTCTGTACTATGTCCTTTTGGCATTGTGGCTGCTGACACCAAACAGCACTGGTGTGGACGAAACCTGCCAAGAAAGATTAAGCAGGGGAAGTACAGATTGCCGTGACTGACATTGTCTGACATTCTTTGGGTTAATGAAGCTTTCAGTAACAAGAGCTTTTTTTCTAATGAAAAATAATTCATGCTGAACTTTCAATTATGAATAAAACACATAAACCTTAAAACTATAACCAAAACATCTCAGTAAAAAATAAATCATTGTTTTTAATATATATATATATAAAATTATGCAATGCTTTTTAAACTTTTAAGGTTCTTTGTGTTGTAAGAATAGGAAAAACCACCCAGAAAATTAACCCAATTTAATAATATGCCTTAGAAATGAAATATGGAGGACAAGAGGCTTTATAATGAAAATTGCCTTATTTTTAAATTAAGTGTATATATTTTGTATGTGTGTGAATACCAACCCCGGAAATCCATTTGATATGCCTTTTGTTAGTTCACAGTGACTATAGTAAAAAAAAAAAAAAATGTATTCACCATTAAAAAAAAATTATTACACATGATTCAAGATATATTTATTCAGTGTAGGCTCTTTTTCAAGCACTAGGGACTCCCAAATGGGTGACAGAAAGCACCTACCTCACTCAGCTGACATCATAGTGGTGGGAGGTGGGGTGCAGACAACAAGCAGGAGAAAGGAATAGATGATATAGTTGTTCCAAGCAGATGGAGAATGTGTAGGGGTGGTGGGTACAGGAATTTCTTTTGTAGATTGGGGATGAGAGTGATAGAAAAAATAGGCTTAGAAAATTCATAGGACACCATCATAAATCTCCCTTTGCCATTTAAAAAGGAATATTTTTATTGAGATATCTTCAAACACCATACAGTCAATACGAAGTATACTATCTGTGTCCTACAGTATCATCACACAGTGTGTATTCATCATCAAGATCATTTTTAGAACATGTTCATCACTCCAGAAAAAGATATAAAAAGACAAAAGAAGAAACCCATACATTTCGTACCTCTTACCCCTCCCTCTCATTCAGTCTACCCAATATTTTTTAACCCCTTATTGTCCCTCTAATATTTATTTAATTTTTGTCCTTATTTTTTTACCCTTCTGTCCATGCCTTGGATAAAGGGAGTATCAGACACACCATTTTCACAATCACATGGTCGCATTGTAAAACCTATATAATTATACCATTGTCTTCAAGAATCAATGCTACTGGATTACAGTAATTTCAGGTACTTTTCTTTAGCTACTCCAATACTCCATTAATTAAAAAGAGATGTGTATATGATGCAAAAGAATAACCCCCAGAATAACCTTTCGACTCTGTTTGAAATCTGTTAGCTGCTGAAACTTTATTTTTTCTCATTTCTCTCTTTCCCCTTTTGGCCAATCCCATGATGCTTGGTCCCAGCTCATCCCCCAGAGTCATGTCCCATATAAACGGAGAGGGCAGTGAATTCACCTGCTGACTTGGCTTAGAGAGAGATTACTGTTTGTTTTAACAAGTCTCTGAAGTTGATAGTTTAATTAACTGGGAATCTGTTAAAGTAGTCTCAGTCTTTTTTAACATGTATTCATCAGTTATGAACATGTGAATCATGTGACTCACAGTTTGACAGAGGGTGTGCCAAATTTCCATTGCAAATGGTACAGACAATCCATGCTTTAAGAGTTCAGACAAAAGAAACCAGGACTTAGATGGGTGGTTTTGTGGAAGAGATAGAACCTAAATGTCCCTTAAAATGAATTAGATTTAGTCTTTGTTGTCTATGTATTACCTTGGAGTCAAGTGGTATTACAGAGACATAATGGAAGCCAGGACTAGGAGAAAAATTTGAGGTGTACTAAAGTTGGAAATACTTGTGCAAGGATAGGTGAACAGATATGCAAATAATCAATTCGGAAGCACACATGGAATAATGAGTTAAAATTCAGCCAGACAGGCTAACGTTAGACAGCTGCAGTTGTGGACAGTAGAGTAAGGAGTGTGTAAAATATTCTGGTTTAAAAGAACCAGTAGGAACCAGATACTTCATGGAAATTAGAAAGCTAGAGATTTTTAAGAAACAATCATTATCAGAAACGTTGTGATACTGTCAGATTAATTTGTTGAGTGCCTATTCTGTGCCCAGTACTGTATTAAATATCATATATAACTTATCTTCAAAAACAACCTGTGAGGAGGGTACTGTTAAATTTGTTTTATAGCTTAAGAAACTAAGGTTCAACATTATTAAGTAACTTGCCCACACTATGTGTACAGAACTGGCTAATGTCCAGTCCATGTCTTCAAAGTTCATGCCCTTAACAACTGTGCTATTGAAAGGGCAGGGAAGTACCAAGGATGTTTTGGAGTGACAATACCATTAATTTTAACCATGGTGGTTTTTATTTTGTTCACATGAGAGCAGAGCCAGTTCTGGACTTAGCCTGTGACCTGTGAATAATTGGGTATGCCTAATAGAAATGACGATAATTGGGGGTAAGAGCAGCTTCCAGTTGATATGGAGTACACAAAGGGAAGATAAACCAGGCATAAAGGACCATTCTGAGCAGAGCAAAAAGGGGGTGGTGGGCCTGGTGATGCCAAAATAAGATAACACTAGAAAGATTGATTTTAGAATTAGATTGTGGAGCTTTGATGGCAAATTTATCCTATATTATAAAATAACAGGGTATTTAGTTGCCATGTGTGAAGAATATTAAAGTTTTGTGAGCTTTGGGGAAATGTGTTGCTTTTTAAATGATTTGTAATTAATATGAAAATGTCTATATTTAATACTTTTATCCTAAAATATTATTTACTCAGATATTTGCAAATTGACTAATCGCATTTACTTTTAGGGATTTAATTTTTTTTAAACAAACGGAGCAACATTGTTAAGCTTTAAGGAATGTGATATTCAGTTTTTTTCCATTTGTAACAAATGGGTACAATTTGGGAAACCCCAGAATATTACAGTGAAATGAAGAAAATGATGTTTTCTCATCTTCAGATCCTCTTTATGTTTATTTTATTTTTTTGGCTTGGGCAGGCTCAGGAAATTGAACCTGGGTCTCTGGCATGTTCTCTTTATTTTTGAATAGCATGGAAAGCACTAATTTTCAGAAAAAAGAACTCCCTAAATTTTAACTTAATACATGGAACATTATCTTCCCAGTTAAAAAAACATAGTCTCTGACAGTCTTCTAATTTTTTGTTTCTAGCTTTTTCGTTTTTAAAATCATTTTCAATAACTTTAGAAAATATGATTGGTCTAGAACAAGATAAATTTCTCTACTCTTTCATTTCTTGGTTTGCCTTCATTTAATAGGCATCTCCCCTGCTTCCCAATGTTATTTTAACAAGCTAGAGAAGAGAAAGCTTTAAGATCTGAAGGTTAGTTTTACAAATCTCTTGATGCCAAGTTTTGCATGGAATTTCCTTTATAAAATACCCTGTTTCTTCTTTGAACTCAAATACCTGAAGACCTTCAGATTCTCCAATTTTTGGAGTTGTCTTTTTGACAACCACCACTCCTTACTATTTTAGAATCCATTTGAATGGATCACAAACATTCAATCTTCACAGTTTTGATTTATTAAGTTTTGTATGGATTGGTCAACAAATATTGTTCCATTTGTTGGTAAAGTTTTCTTTTGACTGAGTTAAATGACAGGTTCAAAATCTATGTACTTTATTTGGGGTCTTTCTTTTAAAATGTGACTGACAAATTATACTATCTGATTTGGAAATGAGGAGGAAATGGGACTTGCACTCTTTTGGGCAGCCTAAATTCCCCGATCAAGGACATTCTTATTTTTCTGGACATGTAAGATATTTTTCTCAAAGAGAGAAAAAGTTTACTGCTGAGTGCATAGTAGGAGAGCAGATGGCCTATTTGCCCCAAATCTATCTCCCTGCTTAATCACAGAATTTCTATAAGAAAATGGTGAACGAGGTATAGGTGACTTGTAGGTTAAAGTCTAAGCTACTGTGCATGTCATTTTGGTTAGATCCAGTCTTATTTGTGAAGATAACTTTGGACTTAGGATGGGTTAGTGCTGGGGTGACCAAAAGACCCTTCATTAATAAGCATTAGGAGCTGTTTTTAGTGATTACAAGACTCTAAAGTTGAAAAACTGGATAAAATGAGTACAAATAAAGGTTAATCAAAAGGTTTTTGCAATCATAGGGGCAGAAGATAAAGGCAATGCAGACATTATCAGAGTTCAAGGCAGCTGGATTACAATTTAGATTTCCAGTATTTCCCTCTGTCTACTCGCATATATCAGAAAGCAAAAAGAAATATCTGTATAATGATTCAGTAATCAAAATCATTCCTTAAATCCTAATTTCTCAGTTACAATTCCTCCTTCTCATTTGACAGTTATCTCTCAAGCCTGAGGGATATTTGGATGATGACTCTTCTAACTCTTCAAGGCTGAAAAGGGGTGTTGTCATTAAGGGGCAGAGGGATGAAACCGGTTGTTCTTGGAGAGTCTGGTATTTCTGGGTTTTAGAGATTCTCTGGCATTGAAACAATCTGAAGGTTTTAAGTTTCTGTAAAACTAACTTAAGAAGTAAAATTTCATGGAACCCAGGATATCTTTCAGGGTCCAAGGAACACTATTGGGGTTTGCCATTTTGTGGCACTTTGCAATATCTGGCTGAAATTTGCATAAGAATAACCTCCAAAATGACTTCTAGACTTGATTTGAAATCTCTAAGCTATTGAAATTCTATTTATTTCCCCCCTTTTGGTGAACTAATCCACTATGCCAGGGCCAGGCTCATCCTTGGGACTATGACCCACAATGCCAGGGACCGTTAAATCCCGCCATGCCAGGACCAGTTATGTTTCATGATGCCAGGGCCTGGCTTACACCCCTGGAAATTATGTCCTTTGTAGGGGGAAGGTTAGAGTTTGGCTTAGAGAGAGACCACATTTGAGTAACAGCAGAGATTTTCTGTAGGTGATCAGAAACCACATTTGAGTAACAGCAGAGATTTTCTGTAGATGACTCATCGGCACTATAAGTAGGTTCATTTTGCTATTACAGAAATGAATTTCATAAGGTCAAGCCTCAAGACTGAGGTCTTGGCCCATTATATTGAGAGCCCCTCTTACTTAAGAAAGCGTCAGAAATTCCCCAGGTGAGAAGGTTCAATAGTTCTGTTTCTCTTAGTCCTTCAAGGGACTTTGCGGATACTTTTCATTTTCTGTCCAGAATACTCTGAAATGCATCATAGTATAACATTAACTTGTACAGAAGATTAAGATTTTGGTTTTTACTCTAGGTTCTGTATCAGATGAAATTGAATTAGGGTGTTTAATTCAATTGACTGGACAGATTAATGAATTAGTTTGCTACAGAAAGTTTGAATCTTGTACAAAACATTTTTATTTTTTGTCTCACACAAAAGTTAAAGCTCTAAATGCAGACAATGTTAGTTCTTTCCTTCTATTTTGATTTACCCTAGTTTTAACCAGATCAGTTTCATCACATGTTCAATTGGAGTTTGATCTTTTTCAGTTGCTGAATGGACTTTCAGAACTGGAGAACTAAATCTGAGTGTCAAATGTCACACAGATACTTCAAGTTCCAGGGAACTACTAGGTTATAAAAGAGCAAAGCATTTTAGAATTAGATAAGAATTTAGAATTTAGATAAGAATTAAAGCTTACATTCTAAGCTTTAATTTTTATAAGCATTTCTAAATGAAGCTACTTTCAGAATTAAAATATTTGACAGTTGTTTTATAGTAACATCATAGCAGAGGTTGTGTTCTGTTTAATTTTTGCATGTTTAATTAACAGGTAAAAATTTATATATTTGTCCTGCTCTCTTTTAAAGTCTTTCTTTGTTACAGTTGGAGCTTGAAACTATAGCTGACCACATACACTTTTAGAAAAGTATTAGAGTGAAGCAGTGCAACTGACAAGTAAATTTGGCTGTTCCTATGATATGTAACATTTTTTAAGAATGATTAAAACTATGACTAACATCACTATGCCCTTGTTTAGCACAGATTGGTATCAGGATATAACATGGACAGTGAGAACATTGTCAAATTTTTAGGACTTTTATACAATTTCTAAATATATTGAGTAGTATTTTACTGATACAAATTCAGTGAGCAACAGGATAGAAAATCCCTTTTAACTACTGCAATATTTCCAAAACACCTATTATGCAATATGTTAAACTATTTTAGCACCTTACTTTTTCAAGGTGAAAGAACAAATTACTTATAACAGTTTTTCCCTTAACAAGTGAGAAGACTTGTCTTTTGAAATAAATAAGGCCCACATCAACATTATCAAGGATATTATTCTTATATAAAATCTTTGTTTTTTAGACAGTACTCAGATGATTAAGAAAAACTTTTTAAAAACATTACATTAAGATAGACTAACAACCTACATTTTAGCAGAGGAAAAACTAAACTTTAGTTTTGTATGAAAACCCAGTTTGACACAAATCTTTTGTTGTGAAATATATGATAGATTTATTAAATTTTGGTCAGCACTATGACAGACAGAGTTTTGGTTTTTTCTTGTTGTTGTTGTTGTTTTTGGGCATGGCAGGTGCCGAGAATCGAACCAAGGTCTCTGTCATGGCAGGTGAGAATTTTGCCACTGAGCCACCATTGCCTCTCCCAGAAATCACTTTTATAACTCCTGTTCTACAACTCTATTTGTTCAGAGCTTATAGTCAACAATGACTATAACAAACAAAATTCATCTCCTCTAACCCTTTACTACTTTCTCTATCCATTCAGGGCTTCGAGTCAACAGTGACAGTAACAAAAAAAAAAAATTCACTTCCTCCAGCTGTCTATCACTTTCTGATTCCATTCAGGGCTTCTAGCCAACAGTGACAATAATGAACAAATTAATTTCCTTAAACGTTCTACTACCTTCCATATCCATTCCATCTATAGTTTTTATTCATCTGGACTGTACATAATCAGAAATAAAGTTGATAATAAATTCCCAAAGCTTTTTGAACCTGTATACTTCCTTCCAGTGACAGTATTTATGAAAGGGAGAAGAGACAGAGATTCTACAAATTAATGGAAGAAGGAAGAAATTTATGCTTGGGTGCAGAGCACAGCCAGGCATTTATATATATTATATGAAAACATAAATGATTATTTTGTAATAGCCTAAAATCTCTCAGTTCAATTAGGTGCTACATTTAAAGGTCAAAAAAGCCTCAAGTTTTAAATATAATCAGCTTTTTCAATATTTAAGGGATTCATATCCAGAAATTTTTTTACATTATTCCCAAATGCTAAACAATACTAGAAATATGCTAGTTTACAAAATTAGGTTATAGCTTCTAAAAAAAACTAGTTCAGAGCTCTGTTTATTTAAATGCTGCTTTCTTTTTTTTTTTTACTTTTACATGGGCAGGCACGGGGAATCGAACCCGGGTCCTCTGGCCTGGCAGGCAAGCATTCTTGCCTGCTGAGCCACCGTGGCCTGCCCAAAATGCTGCTTTCTTATTTAGAGGTCTTAACAAGTGTTATCTCTTCTGTAAGGTCGTCTTCGATCATTCTTTAACTGTGTGCTTTTTTAAATTCTTCCAATATTTTTATTCCTTTATTACTACTATCTTATAATATGCCATAATATGTGTATATTCTACCTAGAATATAAACTTTTTGGAGCTAAGAACTAAACATGCTCTATGACAATAATTGCTAACGAAAATATACAGATTGACATTAACAGAGCCATTACAGATTCAAATTCTTCCACATAGTGAGGTAGGAAATGGCCAAGTAACCAAAAGCTAGAATGTTTGAAATCCAGGTAGTCAAGGTTATTAAAAAATTGACTTAGGGTGGGCCGTGGTGGCTTAGCAGGCAGAGTTCTCTCCTGCCATGCCGGAGATCTGGCTTCAATTCCCGGTGCCTGCCCATGCAAAAAAAAAAAAAAAAAATCGATTTATATTTCTTATTAAACTTAACTGACTTCATAAATAGAATATCTTTGAAGCATTAGCATATTTTAAATTTTATTATACTTTGTATGTGTGTTATTACCAGGCACATTGTTCAGTTTGCGTATCTTAACCTATCTAGTTAGGTTATTTTAAGAGGAATTTTGAGAATGGATTTATAATATTATCTTATTTTATCAGTTAGCTTGTATAAATTTAGGAAGAAAATACCTAAGCAGAAGAAAATCTTATTTGTTCAAAATTTTATCGTAAAATTCCTTTTATCAGAGGTTGAAAAAAACTCTTTGTTTTCATAGTATCATAAACTTATTAACAATTTTAAAAGTACATTGACTATCAAATTTTGGAAAATATACTGCATTTGTTTGTTCCAAGCCCAAATCCAGGAAAATTGTCCATATCGCTCAGAGGTCTTTCATTTTACTTACTGACATTTGGTAGATTTTTTGTTTTGTAAAGGGAATTTATTAAGTTACAGGTTTAAATTTATGAGGTCATAAAAATATCCAAACTAAGGCATCCAGAGAAAGATATCTTGACTCAGGAAAGGCCAGTGAATCCGGAACAACTCTGTCAGCTAGAAAGACACTTGGCTGGTGTCTGCTGGAGTCTTAGGCTTCTGTTTCACACATCCCTGGGGACATTTTCTTTCTGCATCTCCAAATGTCTGGGTCACCTATTGGCTCTGAGCTTGCTCCAAAATGTTTCCCTTTTAAAAGACTCCAGTAAACTAATCAAGGCCTACCTTAAATGGGCGGAACCACATCTCCATCTAATCAAAAGGTCACACCCACAATTGGGCGCAACATCTCCATGGAAATAATCTAATCAGAAGCTTATATTTACAACTGGATGAGTCACATCTCCAAGTAAACAAACCAGTCAAAGTTTTCCACCCTGAACAATAGGTCTGGCCCCATAAGATTGGATCAGGATTGAAACATGGCTTTTCTGGGGTTCATAATAGTTTAAAATCAGCACAATAGGTAATGCAATTAGGTATGCAAATCAGGAAAAGTCACTGATTACCATGTATGGGTTGCTATGGTATGGAAAGGATAGCTCACTGATAAAGGTGAGCCAGTGCATAAAGAAAAGAGATTAACAGAGATAATAACTGAGGCAGTGGTGACATTGAGAGTCTGTTAACTGTGAATTTATAAAGTATTGGGAAAGCATTAGAATTTCCATAATGAGTGGACTAGATATTTCAGGAAATATTATAGATTTTTACAAAAATATATTTATTGAATAAATTGGGTAAGTAGAAATACTAGTGGTCAATGAGAGGGAGGGGTAAGGGGTATGGTATGTATGAGTTTTTTCTTTTTTTATTTCTTTTTCTGGAGTGATGCTTATATTCTAAAAAATGATCATAGTGATGAATACACAACTATGTGATGATATTGTGAGTCATTGATTGTACACATTTATTGAGATTTCTCAGTAAAATCTTCACATATAGTTCATCTATAGTATGCAGTCAGTGGCTCACAATATCATCACATAGTTGTGTATTCATCACTATGATCATTTTTTAGAATATAAGCATCACTCCAGAAAAGTGATTATTTTATAACATTTGCATCACTCCAGATAAAGAAATAAAAAGAAAACCTCATACATTCCTTGCCCTTTACCTCTCCCTCTCATTGACTACTAGTATTGTAATCTACCCAATTTTTTACCCTTTATTTCCTCCATTACTTATTTTTATCCTTTTTTTTTTTTTTTTAACTTATTTGTCCATACCCTGGATAAAAGGAGCATCACACACAGGGTTTTCACAATCACAGTGTCACATTGTAAAAGCTGTGTAGTTATACAGTCATCTTCAAGAATCAAGGCTACTCGAATACAATTCAACAGTGTCAGGTACTTCCCTCTAGCCACTACAATGCACCATAAACTAAAAAGAGATATTTATATGATGCATAAGAATGGCCTCCAGGATAACCTCTCAACTGTGTTTGATATCTCAGCCACTGAAACTTTATTTGGTCTCATTTCTTTCTTCCCACTTTTAGTCAAGAAGGCTTTCTCAATCCCGTGATACCAGATCCTGGTTCATCCCAGGAGTCATGTCCAATGTTGCCAGGTTGATTTACACCCCTGAGAGTCATTTCCCATATAAGGGCAAGGCAGAGTTCACCTACTGTTGGATAGCTCATTTTTCAGGAATATACTCACCAGACAGATTTAGGTCCAGGGCTTCAAACCCAATACAGCATGTTACCTAGAAAACAGATAGATGTAGAGGTCAGAGAAAGGAGATTGTTCTGGAAGTGTGATGCAAGCCTAGGTCAAGGAGACTTGAACCACCTTATTTGCTTCCTGATCTACTTTTACCCAGTTGGATATCTGGACATGGAAGTGGAAACAGTTTCTCTCTTTAATGCTTTTTAAGGCACCAAAAGTTTCTGGAGTGCTGTCAGAACAGAGAAACCCCAGTGGCCAAGCCTCTAGATTAAATTCAGTCCAGTGGCTGCAGAAGGTTCTGTTACCTGGCTCACCTGCTTTGCTGGGGCACTAGAGCCTCAGGCATCTGTCCTGTCAGAGGGTTACCAACCAAATTGTTACTGGCCAAAGGCAGTGGATTTTTTTGCCCTGTGCACTCAATAACCAATTCCTGCGACACCAGGGTTTTAAAGAGAGGAAAAAAAATATTGCTAGGCTTGTAGGAGAGCAGATGGCCTATCTCCCCAAAATTTATCTCTGGATATATAAAATCTTTAGATGTTATGGTCTGGGAGCATTTCTGTGTTTCAGAAATGGTTATATGTCCATCATTTTCAGCCTCCACTTGAATTTTATGAAGGTGTCTTGACATTTTACTTCTTTGAATACATTGACAATAATAATACCACCTCCTACATAATTTGTAATCTTTTTGCTCTTCTGTAGATCTTTTGGAGAGAGTCTAACTGCATGATGCCATTAAGAAGCAAGTTTAGGTCATAGGATTGCCATCCTAATGTAGTACTAGGTAATTATCTTCTATCCTGTTCTTATGCTGCTTTTTTGCTAGTCGCATTATTCGTCATCATTGCAAGTGCTTACTACTCTTTATTTCCTGTAGAACTTTTGTCTTTTTAATCTGATAAACTCTGTTATATTATGTTTTGCATATAACATCTGTATAAAAACACTGAAAGAATAATTGAATAAAAGTGCATTGGGTGGGCCACAGTGGTTCAACAGGCAGGAGTTCTTGCCAGCCCTGCCGGAGACCTGAGTTTGTTTCCTGGTGCCCTGTCCATGCAGAAAAAAAGAAAGAAAAGAGAAAAGTGCATTGATCCTTTTCTCCCACATATTTTCATCCACCTAGGAATTCTTTATACAGGTTGAGTCTTCACACACATTGTATTAAATGAAAAAAAAAAAAAAAGAGGCAAGTGCAGTTGTGAAAAATAAACTGAAACAATCACATATTTCTTGCTGTTGTTTCAAACCACACAGTATTCTATATGGACCTATAGCATGTATGTAATGGAGGAACTCTTTTCATTGTTAAAAACTGGGCAGAGTGTGCACGGGGGGGGGGTTAGTAGTAGAATGCTTGCATTCCATGTGAGAGACCTGGGTTCAATTTCTAGACCATGTACACACACACGCACACCCAAAGAAAAACCAAAAACAAAATGAGGCAGATATGTTTTTGACTACTTCTCTCTTTTTCTTTATCATTTTTTGGAAGGGAGGGACATGGAGTCTGATCAGCTGTAAGTGTAGAGCATTGACAAGCTCCAATTGTCCCTATAGAAAAATCTTGGTTTTATCTGCCTGTTCTTAGACACCTTTTTTAAAAACTGAGAATTGGAAGAAAAGGATGATAGAATCATGGGAACCTAGAATTTCATTTTTAATACTTAGGATGTAGTGACAAATGTAGGAGTTTTCCTTATCTAGAAGTCAGGCACATCAGTAGGAAGGAATGGGCAGGAGACATTTGACGGCATTTAAGGAGATGAAATGCTGTAGGACAGAGAAGAGAATGATTGGTTTAGGGAGGGGTAGGGGCTAGCTACCAAAAACAGTGCTTGGTGATGTGCTTGATCACTTAGACTTTTTTGCTAGATTATTATTTGTGGGATTAATTTGATTGGTGGCTATGCTAATTTTACATGGGCTTGGTTTCTAATATTTAAAAAAAAGATTTTTTTAATATTAAAAAAAGAAAAAGACAACAGTAACAAATTATTTTAGCAGAATAAAGCATTACGGAGTTATTTTTTACCCTTGTATTTTAGGTAAAGTTTCTATTTCTAAATTGTTATACTTGCTTTGTTTTTACATTTGGACGAAGGTGCTTGAATGGTAAATATGTTTCTAAATATGGTATATAAATTGTAAGTTTACTTTAAGTCATTACTTTGCTGAATTGAGAGTTGAATCAACTACTTCTTTTTGCTCAGCAGTTTGGATTTTTGGTTGAATTAATTAGCTATTAAGAAAGAATTCCTGGGCGGCTGCCATGGCTCAGCAGGCAGAGCTCCAACCTGCAGTGCTGGAGGTCTGGAGTTCGATCCCTGGTGCCTCCTGCCCATATGCAAATTTAAAAAAAAAAAAAAAAAGAAAAGAAAAGAAAGAATTCCTCAGTGCGGGAAAGTAACTTTCTATGAAACTTATCTTTGACTCCTTCCTTGAAAAGTTCCCTTCATAATGAGATATTTTAGGAATGCCACCAACATAACTGTAGCAAAGTATATTAAGTAGTGAACAAGATTTTAAGACTAAAAATGGAATGAAGGCAATTATGAAAGACATTTGAAAGGAAAAGCAGACATAGATGAAATTTAATAGTAGTTTAAACACAGCGAGCTAAAGGAGTGACACCATTGTAGGCAATGTTCTTTTTTCCCTTCTTTTGTTTTTCAATATTTTTTTGAGAAATATCCACCACATGCAGTCCAACCATTTTTTACAATCAGTGGCTTACATTATCATCATATGGTTGTGTATTCTTAAACATGATTATTTTTAGAACATTTGTATCACTCCAGAAAAAGAAATAAAAAGAACTCATACATCCCATATCCCTTAGCTTTCCCTCTCATTGACCCACAGTATTTCAGTCTACCCAATTTTTATCCTTTATCCCCCCATTTTTAATTTATTTATTATCCTTATTTTTTTTTAAAATCATCTGTCCATATCCTGTTGTGTTGGTTTGAAAGTATTATGTACCCCAGAAAAGCCATTTTTTGATCTTGATTCAGTCTTGTGGAGGCAGACATTTCTTTTAATCCTGATTCAATACTGTAGGTTGGAAACTTTTGATTAGATATCTCTGTGGTGATGTGACAACTGGAATTGTGGGTGTGACTTTTGATTAGATGGAGATATGACCCCACCCATTCCAGGTGGGTCTTGATTTGTTTACTGGAATCCTTTAAAAGAGAAAACATTCTGGAGAGAGAAAAGACAGACCCACAGAGAAACAGCTGACAGAAACTTCAGAACAGAGCTGAACCCAATGCCAGTACTTGGGAAACAGAAAGACCCAGATGTTTTGAGATGCTTGAAACCCAGCAGACGTTGCCATGAGATGTTAAGTAAGCCAGAACCTGGAGAGAGCCAAGGGAAGCCACAAGATGAAAGCCAGCCCTGGAGAAGCAAGGTGAGGAGCCCCCACACTACACGAGGCTGAAAGCAGCGGAGCCCAGAAGCAAGGGACCAGCATGCCAGGAATGTGACTAACGAGCTGAAAGAGGTGTTCCTGACCCATTGTAATTTATTAAATTCCCTTTATAAAAGCCATTCCGATTTGGGTATATGGCATTCCAGCAGCTTGCAAACTAAGACACGTTTTCCAGTTGGGGTATATTCCATTCCGCCAGCTTGCAAACTAAGACACCTGGCTAAAAGGAGCATCAGACACAAGGTTTTCACAAGCACACAGTCACATTGTAAAAGCTGTATATTTATGCAGTCGTCTTCAAGAATCAAGACTACTGGAACACGGTTAACAGTTTCAGGAACTTCCTTAGCACCTCAAGTACACCATAACTAAAAAGGAATATCTATATAGTACATAACAATAACCTCCAGAATAACCTCTCGACTCTGAAATCTCTCAGCCAGTAAAACTTTGTCTCATTGCTCTCTTCCCCTTTTGGTCAAGAAGGCTTTCTCATTGCCATGATGCTGTGTCCTGGCCCATCCCTGGGAGTCATGTCCCACTTTGCCAGGGAGATTTACACCTCTGTAAGTCATGTCTTATGTAGTGGGAAGGGCAGTGAGATCACCTACTGAGTTGGCTTAGAGAGAGAGGCCACATCTGAGCAACAAAAGATGCTCTCTTGGGGATGACTCTTAGGCATAATTATCACTACGTTTAGCTTCTCCCTTGCAGGAATTAGCTTCCTAGGGTCAAGCTACAAGATTGAGGGCTGAGCCTTTTGAATTCATTGTCCCCACTTGGGGCAGTGGTTTCTAAACCTTTATCATGGAATCTTGGTTTTCAAATGAAATTCTACGTCAAACCCAGTTATATTGAAACAGTTAAGAGAAGATTTTGCAATTTACACTTTTCTGCATTTGTTCCTAAGGTAGTATCTCAGATTGGGTTTCCTCAGAAATAAATTCTGAGATGAGAGTTGAATGCAAGTAGTTTATTTAGTAGCTAATCCCAGGAAACACTGATAGGGAAATGGTGAAATACTATATGAAAGGGAAGGTATACCAGAAAAGTTACATTTTCAGGCTAGCTACCACTGTGTTTACTGTAACTTAATCCTGAGAGCCGTTTTAGAATGAGTGTTTCAGAGTTATCCTGTCTGAGGGTTAAGGGGAGTAAGGATATGTATATACCAACTGCCATCAATCATTAATTGAGGGCTCCTTCCAAGCTGCATTCAGTCTCTCCTTCTAGTCTGTACTGCACCAAGGTAGAATGGACTGAGGCAAAGACATTCAAGATGCTGGCACATGGAACACAGAGCCAACCAAGAGGTAATATAAATAGGGCATTGACATCTGTTACATGTACTACAAAACTCTAGGGTTCCAGGAAAAGAAATTTGAAAATCACTGATCTTGGATGCTTCTAAGAGCTTCCATGATAGATCAGAGTTGTAATGGCATAAGTTGGGAAATTGGGTGAGGAAATTGGTTTGGGTAGGATATTAGACTGATTGCCTCTACTTGGAATGATATTTTCGTCTATCTGAATTTAACTCATTCTTTGGGGTACATCTGTAATTCCATCCTGTCTGTCAAAACTTGATTAATTAATTTGTTGATTTAGTTTCAGCTGCTTGTGAGTTCCACATGGTATTAGGCACTGCATAGGGTGGAAAAGAATAGGAAAAAGTAATGGATTAGCCTCTTCCAACATGAAAAAGTTAGAATGGGCACAGCCCAAATACCCTAAAGAGTGGGATAGAAAGATCAGAGGTGATGGTGGAGTTATACAGAGAAGGTAGGATTTAACAAATGAGTATAATTACTGAATAATTATATTGATATTCCTTTTAGTCTGTAGTATCTTAGAGCAGCTAGAGGTAAAAGCCTAAAATTGTGGAATTGTAACCTATACCAAACTCTGAAATCTATTCTACAACTAATAGTTTGGACGTGCTTTGAAATTTATTCCTTTTTGATATATATGTTATTCTTCACAAAAAAAGAAAAAAAAGTTGATTGTGATGATAAATGCACAGCTATATGATGATATTGTGAATCATTAATTGTATACTTTGGATGATTACATGATATGTGAATATATAGTATATATCATTAAAAAAATAAATTTCAAATAAAAAAAAGGAGTGGGTCAGAAGTCTGCCAAGATAAATAGGATGAGGACCTTGCTCTTCATTTGAAAAATTCATTATTCAGTTCTTTCTTTTAATCTTATAATATCCTAAAATTACGGAGAACTTTAAAAGTACATTGATTATTAAGTTTTGGGAAATATATTGAACTCATTTAAGACATGCAAGATGCTGGCAGGTGGAAATTAGAGCCAGCCAAGAGGTGATATAAACAGGGCATTGACAACATCTGTTACATGTACATCTGTTACAAGTCTACTGGAACATGGCTCAACGGTTTCAGGTACTTCCCTACAGCCACTCAGTACACCATGAACTAAAAAGCGATATCTATATGCATAAGAATAACCTCCAGGATAACCTCTCGGCTCTGTTTGAAATCTCTCAGCCACTGAAACTTTATTTTGTTTAATTTCTCTTTCTCCTTTTTGGACAAGAAGGCTTTTTTAGTCCCATGATGCAGGGTCCTGGCTCATCCAGGGAGTTCTATTCCATGCTGCCAGGGAGATTTAAACCCTTGGGAGTCATGTCGCACGTAGTGGCGGTGCAGGGGAGAGCAGTGAGTTCACCTGCCATGTTGACTTAGAGAGAGAGACCACATCTGAGCACAAAAAGAGGTCCTCTGGCTGACTCTTAGGCATAATTACAAGCTGCCTTAACCTCTTTTTTGCAGGAATAAGTTTCATAGAGGTGAACCCCAAGATTGAGGGCTAAGCCTATTGAATTGGCTGTCCTCACTGCAAGTCTCTGTGGACTAAAGAAGTTGATTTCATAAATGGACTTTCTTATTTAATGTATCTGTAAACTATCTTCTTTTAATATGTATAAATTGAAAATTAGATACAGATTTGCCAATTTTTTTGTTAAATCATTCATTGAGCTCATGTTTATTGAATGCCTAACTGTGTGCCAGGTATTGCTTAGGTGCTGGGGAGTATTTGAATATAGACTTTGGTTCTGCTACTTCTTTTAACTAACTAATCTTTGTCAAGGAAGAAAGTCTCTCCTTTCTCCCAAATCTCTAGTGTTGAAATCAGATTATACCATCAACTACTACTGTTCCTCTGCCCTGTTTCTCAAGTTTCTAGAAGATCTTAGATCTTGGATCAGTGTTACTCTATTTTTCATTTTCCTTTAAAAAATCTTAGTCATTTCAATATTCTCATAGATCAGGTGTTTGTATACTTTGACCCATAGACCAAATCCAGTCTGCTACCTGGTTTTTGTCTGACTCTCAAGCTAAAAATGGTTTTTAGTTTTTTTTTCAATAAAAAACATACCATTATGTGGTACATGAAGATTACATCAAGTTCAGCCCAAAGTGTATCATCATGAAGAATTATACCGAGGCATGTTGACTGCTTTCATTGGTGACATTGAGCTAAATTCCAGGAGCTTGAATGATGGAGACATTATTACATATAGAAGCTCAGGATGATGGAGTTGTTGCCTCTGTCTCAGTGGTTCCATGTGTATGAAGTGCATATGTTTTAATTCTTACTTACCACAGGATGAATTTTAAAAGCTGAGTCATAAAAAATGATTTTTCAATAACTTTAGAAGACGTAGTAATTTTTTAAGTATAATATTTTCACTTTTGAAGTATCTTTTCTCTTCCTAATTCCACTCCCCAGTATTATCAGCTATTAATGGGATTTTGTGCGCATTCTTTTGGGGTATGTTTGTAAACAATATGCAAATAGTTTTTTTGAGGATCGTAATTTTATTATACCTTTTAACTCTTTCTTGACCCCTTTGTTCTAATTTGATTATATGACTTTAACCTCTTGGTAAAGAGATTCAAATTTATTGATTATACATTCTTCTTTCATCTTTGTATTTGCTACATATTTTCTCTGCAATGAACCTGTTTCTGTGTACATTATTTTGAATTTGTTCCATTACTTTATTGGAATAATTTTTGTGAATTGAAATGGCTGGGGCAAAGGATTTACAAAATTTATATTTTGATTGAAAATTCAGAATTCTCCCTTAATATGAAGCAGTCCTCATCAGTCTCTTTGCCAATATTTGTGACTAAGAGTTCCCTGTTTCTTACAATATTATATATCAGTATTTTTAATCTTTGACAATTTAATATTACAAAGAATGTCAAGCTTGATCATCATCACATCACTAATAGCAATATTGCATCCACTTTCCTCTGTTCTCATTTTTCTTGGAGTGTTTTCTTTTCTCTTGAAGTAGTAGTTACTTTGTTACTGACTTCTAAGGGCTCATTTATGATGAATGATGTTCATCTTTTGACTTTCATGCATTGAACATGATATACTGTGTTTCCTTATGTGAATTCATTCTGCTTTATTTTTGGCTGTACAGAAGTTATGTATGTGTTCATATGTAATCATTTTGCGTGGCATGGCTTTTGAATTTTGTATTCCTAAAAATATTTACATTAGCTGCATACATGTTGGTATTGTATTTTTGTCATTTTTTTCATGCTTGAGTCATTACTTTGATTCTAAAGCGTTACATTTTTAGACTTATTAAAACGATTATATGAAGTTCAAGTGTCCATTAATAAAGTTCTATTGGAATCTCTGTTGTAATTTATTGTCTGTGGATGAGAGTCGAATAGATGCAACAGAGACTGTATGTGGCACTTTCATGGCTTTGCACTCTGCTTGGCATGCTGCAGATTAGCGTGTTTTTAGTGCTGTGTGTATTTCCCTATTGTGACGTTTTGTTTTATTATCAAGATATCCATCGGGTCAAAACAAGAAAAGAAGAGAAAGGTGGACTTTGGGTGTTGTACTTCTAAGGCACAGTGTAGTGTGTTATGATTTTTAGTTATTGAATTATTTGGCAAAAGTTGTGTTTATTACATTATGAATCTTTAGCTGAATTAAATAAATACAGTATATGCTGACCTTACCAGATTAAACACTCATCATAATATTCTCAACTCACTTGAAGCAACAGAAAAAGTAAGGAACTTAAAATGAAGTATCTCATCCCAGCTGGATTTCTTCACAAAAATAAAAGTCATTCTCAGTAAGGTTTGAAATGGCTCTTTGTTAGCCAAGCAAGGAAAGGCTCTAACTAACCAATGGTAGGGTTAACTGTTTTTAATTGTAGCAGCCAAAGAAATGTGTCCAAAGAAAATAAACTTGTTTAAGCCATTAGCCTTTTGGCAAGAACAGTTACTCAAAGATGTGAAGACGTTGAGATCAACATTAATAGTCATTTCAGAAACAAATCAAATGATTTCAACTGATTTTCCTTGGCTCTTGATGAGTTGACAGAAGTTACCAGTAATTGCTCTTTGTTTATTTGAAAAGTAAATGCTGAATAGGAAGTAACTGAAGAAGTAGCCTCTGTGAATAGTTTGTTTGGAACACAACAACTTTAGATGAGAACATTTTCAAAGAAGTAGAGAAGACACTACTATTTCAGTATAACCTGAAGTGAAATTTGCTAAGTTGTGTTACAACTGATGTTGGTAAAATTATGTGTGGACTAGAAAAAAGTTTAGTTGGACTAATTTACAAAGCTTGTGAAAAAAATAAGGCATTTATTATATTATTCATGTGCAGTACGTTGCAGAAAATATTTGAATGTATCATATGCAGTTGAACCAGTAGGGTCAGTAGTGAACGTCATTCATTCTAGTAGACTTAACCATTATCAGTTCCATGAATTTTTGTCATATGTAGAAGCTGAATATTTGGAGTTAACTTCTTATACAGCATTTTGATGATTTAGCAACAATAAAGTTTTATTAGGAGCTTTTAAGTACAGGGTTGAGATTACTGTTTTTCTGAATAAGAAGAATCATCTTCAACCATTATTATTGAACACTGAATCGCCTTGGAAATTAGCATTTACTGAAGACTTGATAATGTTTCTTAATGAATTCAACCTATAGTTAGAAGAAAAAACAGCGTTTATATGCAAAACTTGCACTGCAATAAAGCCATTTTGACAACAGTTAATATTGAATCACAAAATACTGCTTTATATACTTTTTATTTTTATTGAGAAATCTTCATTAACATATATTCTATACATGGTGTACAATCAGTGCCTCACAATATCATCACATAGTTGTGTATTTATCGCCATGATCATTTTTTTTTTTAGAACATTTGCATCACTCCAGAAAAAGAAAGAGAAAAAGAAAAAACTCATACATCCCATACCCCTTACCCCTCCTTCTCATTGACCACTGGTATTTCCATCCACTTATTTTACCCTTTGTCCCCCCTATTATTTATTTATTTATCCATATTTTTTTACTCGTCTGTCCATACTCTGGATATCAGGAGCATCAGACAGGGTTTTCACAATCATACTGTCACATTGTAAATATTATATCTTTTTACAATCGTCTTCAAGGATCTAGGCTACTGGAATACAGCTCAACAGTTTCCGGTACTTCCCCCAGCCACTCCAATACACCATAAAGTAAAAAGGAATATCTATATAAAGCATAAGAAGAACCTCCAGGATAACCACTGGATTCAATTTGAAATCTCTCAGCCACTGAAACTTTATTTTGTCTCTTTCTTTCTTCCCCCTTTTGGTCAAAAAGACTTTTTCTTTTTGACTAGTCCCTTAAGTCTAGTTTGCAGAGTTCTGTTCTATGTTGCCAGGGAGATTTACACCTCTGGAAATCATGTTTCACATAGGAGGGAGGGCAGTGAATTTACCTTCTATGTGGCTTAGAGAAAGAGGCCACATGTGAGCAATGAAAGGGGTTCTCTGGGGGTGACTTTTAGTCCTAATTTTAAGTAAGCTTAGCCTGTCCTTTGCAGAAATAAGTTTCGTAGGTATAAAACCAAAGATCTGGTGGTTGTCCCCACTGCTTGTGCGAATATCAGAAATTCTCCAAATGAAGAAGATGAATATTTCCCCCTCTCTCCCCATTCCTCCAAGGAGACTTTGCAAATGCTTCTTTATTTACTGTCCAAATCACTCTGGGATTTACTGGGACATCACACTAACCTGGACAAAGAAACAAAATCTCATGCCCTGTTCAAGATTTCATGTAATTATGGTGTTCAACTAAACTGACCATACAAGTTAAATTAGGAAATGCACTACCCATATATAAATTTTGCACCCAATAAAATCTCCGTTTAGTCTCACAGAAGTTGAAGTTTTCAAATATGGATGATACCATCCTTTACCTTGTATTCTGATATATCTTAATCCTATCCAGATCAGCTTCATTTATATCTCTACTCGATGTCTGATTACTTTTGCAACTTTTTTAACAGTTCCTGTATGGGCTATTGTTGACTTTCATAGCTTCAGAGCTCTCACTCTGAGTCTCAGGTGTCACATAAATACCCAGAGTTTCTAGGAAAGACCATAAATTATATACAAATAACTCAGTACCTCAGAATTTAGAATTAACAATTATACCTCCTGAATATCTGTGACTGCTGTAAGAGCTTATAATCTAGGACCATTTATTATAGGCCCTAACCTTTAATAACCCATGCTTTCGACTTCACCAAGTTTTTATTTTTTAGTTAATCCATATGATTGAGGCTTAATTGCCTTTTTATTCCTGACATTTCATTCAACATGCACTCCTTAAGATTCATTCACCTAGTTGCATACTTCACAACTTCATTCCTTCTTGTGGCTGCTCAGAAGTCCATTATATGTATACACCATATTTTCCCCTTCCATTCCTCACTCCTTGTACCCTTAGACCACCTGCATTCATTGTGAATCTGGAACACTGCTGCCAGAAACACCAGTATGCAAGTATCCATTCATATACACTTTTTCTGCTGTTACAAGAAGAAGAAACCTCTCTATGCGTACACACATGTAGTGAATCTATTTCCTGAGCTCAAACTATTGTTCCAGCAGTTTCAGATCTTGATTCAAGGAAATTTCCGTACTTCAAAATCCATTTTAACTGTACAGCTGAAGTATTGCCACCTAACCTTCACTTGGAAGTGATAAATATGTAATGTTATGGTACGCTAAAAGACAAATATCGAGAGTAGAATCTAATGGAATTCTATAAAGCCTGAATGATAATAATGCTTAATTAAAATTATATTTTTATAAATTAATATCAGTACCTGTCTTTTCACAATAGAGAAGGAATATGTACTATCTTATTATAAATCAGCTTTGACAAATGAGATTTGCAATCAGTTTTGTTGGGTGGGAATGCTAAATTTGAATTCCAACTAAGTGAGATGTACCCCTCCACCCCACCACACCCCCAAAAAAATGATTCCAGTGTTTTCATTAATAGGCATGTATTTCTATTCAATTTTTATTATTACATTTTCAATTTCATTGATAAAAACTTTGTTGAATGTTTTCTCATTATATGAATATATTTATATATATATATATAAATAAAATATCCTTGATTTTGCCTTTTGGCCCACAAAACCTGAAATAGTCACTATCTGGCCTTTTACAGAAACACTTGGTGACCCCTGTCTAAGTATTCTTTGAATGCCTTGGCCTCTTAGTTCGTAAACCTCTCCTTTGTGGGTCATCTTGTTATTCATTGTACCTACCTCTCCTTTGTGGGTCATCTTGTCATTCATTGTACCTTACCTTTGCTTAAAACTTTGACAACTGTTACCAAACTTCAGTCTTTCCATAATTTCACTTTCATTTCTCTCTTTCCTGGCACCACCTATCATTTCTACCTATGCCCTCTAGTACTTAAGCTTCAACAACCCTTTTTCTCTACCATGATCTGTAGTTCAGTGATTCTACTTCATATTCACTATCCCTCATTTTCCTCATATCTTCACTTTCTTTATCCAGTTTAAATTCTGTGGTCACTTACCATGATTGCTCCCCTGCATATACTTACACTCCTCTGCTTTTCCACTCAAATAGTATTCACTTGGCTTATTTAGAACCTTAGTTAGGTAAATTTAACTTCACCTGACTGTTTGAATTAAAAAAAAAAAGCCTTGCACAGTTATGTTCACCTTCAGTTTATTATTGGGAAACAATAAGTGGATTCTTTAATACTTTTATTGAGAAATCTTCACACACATACAGTCCATCCATAGTATACATTCAGTGACTCACAATGTCATCACATAGTTGTGTATTCATCACCATGATCATTTTTAGCACATTTGCATCACTCCAGAAAAAGAAATAAAAATAATTAAAAACAAACTCATATATCCCATACCCCTTACCCCTCCCTCTCGTTGACCACTAGTATTGCAATCTATCGAGTTTTTTTAAACCCTTTATCCCTCCTATTATTTATTTTTTACTCTTATTTTTTTAATCATCTGTCCATACCCTGGATAAAAGGAGCATCAGACATAAGATTTTCACAATCACACCATCACATTGTAAAAGCTGTATAGTTACCCAATCGTCTTCAAGGATCAAGGCTTATAAGTGGGCTCTTAATGGCCACTGTCAGTCATTCTCCTAGTCTGTTCATTTTCTCACTTATTTAGTTGGCATAGGAGAATATTACCTATCAAGCAATTCCACTTGCTGCCTGTTTTTGTAATTTTATTGAAACAATGTTTTAGTTTGCTAATGCAGACAGAGTGCAATATAACAGAAATGGGTTGACTTTTATAAAGGGGATTTATTGAGTTACAATTTTACAGTTCTAAAGCCATAAAAAAAATGTCCAAATTAAGGCATCCAGATACAGATACTTTAACTCAAGCAAGACTGTTGGTGTCCAGAACATCTCTTGTCATCTGGGTCATAGCTGGCATCTGCTGGTCCTAGGGCTTCTGGTTTCAAGCAGCTTTCCTGGGGGCATTTTCTTTCTGCATCACTAGATGTCATTTTCTGTGTCTGCTTTGAGCTTTTTCCAAAATGATTCCCTCTTGGGACTATAGGAAGTGGGTTAGGACCCACCTGGATTAGGGTTAGATGCATCTCCATGGAAACCCACAATTGGTTGGGTCATATCTCTGTGGAAGCAACCCAACAATGGGTCTGCCCCCACAATATTGAATTAGGGCAAAGAATGTGGCTTTTCTGGGGTACATAACAGTTTCAAACCAGCACACATAACTACATCCATATGAGTATGTTCTCCCCACAGTGGCAATTTGGAATAGTTGCAGTACAGACTGTGTGGACTTCAAAGCCTAAAATATTTACTTTCTAACCTTTTGCAGAAAAGGTTTTGCTAACTTTCTCCCAAATATTTCATAACTTGTCCTCTCCATTTACCTCCGACATCTCCTCCTTCTGCCTCTCACTTTTAGCTGATACTTCCTTCTTACTTCACTAGGAAAACCAAATTAATCAGAAGAGAATCTCAGCATGTTCCTAGTACCATGTCTAGTCATCCATGAGTTGGAAAGTTTTAATCTTTTGGAGGAAGGTGGGCTAATGTGATTTATTTTGTGGAATAGTTGAGAATTTTTCCACTGTTTTCTATAGATATGTTCATTATCTGTTTCATCTTAAGGAAAATGTGTTTTTTTGACTTTGGGCTCCTTTTATTCATTATTTTAAAGTAAGTTATAATTTGCATATAATAAAATTGTCCCTTTTTAGCGTAAAGTTCTTTGAATTTTGACATAGACAGTTGTGTAGCCACTACTACAATCAAGATACAGAACAGTTTCAAGATATAGAACAGTTCTGGCACTCCTCAAAATTCCCCTGTGTTGTCATCTGAGGTCAAGCCTTCCTCTACCTCCAGCCTGTGGCATATAGTGGTATGTGTTCTATCTTTAGTTTATCCTTTTCCAGAATATTAGATAAGTTGAATCATATAGTATGTAGTCTTTTGAATTGGACTTCTTCCACTAATCATAGTGCATTTGAGATTCATCTGTGTTGTTGTATACACCAGTCAGTAATTCCTTTTTGCTGAATAGTACTCCATTGTATGGATGTATTACAGTTTGTTTATCCACTCCCCAGATGATTTACATTTGTGTTGTTTCCAGTTAGGGGCAATTCTGAATAAAACCATTGTTAACACTTGTTATAAATTTACTGCTTATTATGTAAACATGTTTTCACTTCATTTTGGTAATACTTAATTGTGATATTGCTGGATTGTAAGCTTTATAGAAAACCACCAGACTGTTTTCCAAAGTGACCATACAATTCTGCATTCCCACCAACAATTTAGGAGAGTTCTAAGTAATGTATTTTCAACAGCACTTGTTATTGTCACATTTTAAAAATTTTAGCCATTCCAATAGGTATGTTCTGGCATCTCATTACAGTTTTAATTTGATTTTCCTAATGACTAGTCTTGTTGGGCATTTTTTCAAATGATTATTTGCTGTTTGAACTTTTTTTTTGGTAAAGTGTTTATTCACATCTTTTGCCCATTTTTAAATTACATTGTTTTTTTGTTGAGTCTTGAAACTTCTTTATATATTTTGCATTTGTCTTTAATCAGATAAGTGATGTGCAATGTTTTCTTCTATAGACTGTTTTTTTTAAAGGACTAGTTAGTAAAAAATAGATCAATTTTCTAAGAGAACATCAACTTTAATTTTATTTTTATGTAACATATGCTCTTGACTTTATGTTTCCAATTGTAATCCAAAATAAAAAGTAAAATGGTAATGAAATACATTATGTAAGTATTTTCTGAAATACGTAAAATCCAAAAATTTTAGTAGGTTTTGTTTTTCTGCCTATTAAGTTGGGAGCATAAGTTTTATTATGTATTTCAAGAAACAGTGTGAATAATTTTGATTATAATATTCGGTAGATAGTTTAATTGTCCTTACATGACATGTAATATTTTAAAAACTGGTAAAATTACATATTTTGCATAAATGAATGTTTAGTCCCCAAATGAATTTTTCATATGAAAAATAAATTACCTTTGGAAAATATTTCTAGTATATGGCTAATTTGTACCAGTTATCCAGAAGAAATTTATCAGATTCTTTTTGGGCTTGCAGCAATTAAAATGCTCTGTTACCACATTATGTCTTAAATTTACAGTGAAATCTCAGTACAAAAAGAGCCTTAAATTCACAGTGGACAGTCTAAAAGTCCATCATGAAATTTGTAGAGTCCAGATACTTTTACAGAGTATGTTATATAAAACTTTAGAAATACTATAATAAAAGTATCACGATAGTTGCTACCGCATATTAGGTTATAAAGCACTAAGGCAGTTTGCTTGTTACTGACCAAGTGACTCTAAAAGCTAGGAAAGTAAAGGAGGCAGAATGGAGGGGGGGGGCGGGGGAAGTAAGAAGGGAAAAAAAGCAGTATTTAGAAGAGAGGGAAACAGAGTTGAGAAGAAAAAATGAGTATAATATTGTGATCCTATTTGCAGGGGGTTGTGAAGCACCAGTTTTAATTTAAAAATTCTGTTTTAATGGTAGAACGGAAGTGAGGAGGAGAAAAGAAGCATTTTCTTTATTTGAAGAGGTACAGTCTTGGATTTGCTGTAAAATAACCCATCCCCAAGTTGGCTTAATCCATTTTGGGATTTAGGCTATCAGCCTCCACTCTGCATGTTCAAGAGAAAAAAGGTGAACCCTCTCTAGAAGAAGATAGCATCATATCAAGACTCTGTAGTTTTTCATATTCAGTGTTTCACACTCAACAGAAAATTACAGTGAATGCCAGGAGACAGACTGAATGACAGAAAGCCAAGAGAAAAAAATGACAAAAACAAGCTCAAGGTGATCCAAATATTAGTGTTATCAGAGAAGAGTCTGAAAGAATAGTAGAAAGCTTACTGAAAATAGATGAAGAGATGGAGAATTTGATTACCAGAGAATTACAATCTATAAAAAAGAAACAAATGGAAATTCTAGAACTGAAAATTAAAATGAGTGAGATGACTGATATGAAGAACAGTACAAATAGCTTTGATGGAAAAATTGAGACAGTAAAAAATATTAGAGAACTGGGAGATAGCAGTAGAAAATGTCACAGAGAGAAAATGAAATCATATAAAACATATCAAAACAGGGTTATGGGACACAACTCTGTTGCAACTGGGATTCCTCATTGGAACCACAGAAAATGATTTGAGTGACTGTTTTCCCAAGAATGCCAGTAACTATGTACATAAGAAAGAAGTTAACTTAATAATAAAGTGGATGTCTTAGGGTATTAGGGCTTAGGACTTTGTGGAATCCTGGCTGAGAATGACTAGAGCATGTATATATATAATTGGAGTCCCCGAAGGAAAGAAGAGACAACGGGGCAAATGACATTTGAAGAAAAAATCACTCTTAATTTTACAAACTAATGAAAAATATTAAGCTACATTCAGGAAGTTCTGCTGATGCCAAGCAGGGTGAATTTTAAAAATAAAATAAAGAAGAGGCCCATTATATCAAACAGGCAGAAAATAAAGACTAAGAAAATCTGAAAGATAGCCAGAGAAAAAATTTAAATTTACCTACATAGAAACAACAAGAACTGGCTGCTTTTTCATTAGAAATGGTGAAAGAAGAAAATAAATGACATCTTTAAAATACTGAAAACTAATCTAGGATTCTATACCTAAGGAAATTGTCCATCAAAAATGAGGGTAAAAGAAAGAATATCATCTCTGCATAAAGATCAATATTAAAAAAATGTATTTCTGTATGCACCAGCAAGCACATAGAAAGTGGAATTTTTAATGTGATACTCCTTAAAATAGCATAAATAAATCAAATAACTAGAAATAAATCAAATAACTAGGAATAAATCTGCCAAAAGGGTGTGCCTTAGTTTCTCAGCTGCTAAACAAATACCATACAGTTGATAGGTTTAAATAGGGATTTATTGGCTCACAGCTTTAAAGCTAGAAGTCCAAAATTGAGTCTTCTGCAAGGCATTGCTTTGTCCTCGAAGTCTGTTTTTTTCTGGGGCTGGCCTGCAGCTGACCTTGGGTCTTTGGCTTTCCTGTCAGTTGGTGGTGCTCATGGCAATATCCTCTCCTTTCTCCTCCAGGTTCCATTGACTTCCAACTTCTCCTCTACTGGCTTTATGGCTCTACATGTGGCTATATACTCCAGTAATAGTATTAAGGTCCAACCTCATTTAGTTGGGCCACACCTCAACTAAAATTAACTCTTCAAAAAGATCCTATCCACAATAAGTCCACACCCACAGGAATGGATTAAGATTAAGAACATATTTTTTTTTTTGGTACATAATTCAACCTCCTATGGAAGTACAAGACTTCTAAACTGAAAACTACAGAACATTGTTAGAGAAATTGAAGAAAGCATAAATAAATGGATGGACATAAAGTGTTGATATATAGATGACTATTGTTAAGCTGTCTATCCCCCAGATTGGTCTATAGATTGGATGCCATTCCAATTAAAATCCCATCAGGGGTGTGCTTGTGTGTGTGTGTTTGGAGAGAGAGAGAGACAGAGAGACACACAGAGGTGTCTAGATCAGGGAAGGGAGAACTTTCAAACTGATTTTTAAAATTTATGTGGAAAAGGCAGAAGTCAGAAATAGTTAAGACAGCCATGGCACTGGCAGACATACAGTGCTGGATATCAAGATATGCATAATATAATATTACATAGTATAGTATATATCAGTGTAATGTAATATATATTATAAAGCTTGTAATTGTTTTGGTTGGCACTGGAAAAGATAAAGAGATGAGAGGAGCAGTATATAGAGTCCAGAAACAGACCCGTACCACATATTCACTTGATTATCAGCAAAGATGCCACGATAATGATGTAGAGAGAAGATGATCTTTTAAATTAATGTTACTGCATATATGGGGAAAATTAATCTTGACTTATGTTACATCATCCACAAGAGTAAACTCTGGATGGATTGTACATCTAAATGTAAAAGGTAAAAGAAGAAAACCTCTGTTAGAAAACATAGTTTTATCACTTTCGGTATGAGAAAAATTTTCTTAAATAGAATATGGAAAGTGCTAATCATAAAGAAAAAAATTCTGATATATTAGCTTACTTTAGCATTAAGTCTTTTCATCAAAGACCCAAGAGAGTGAAAAACCTAAGCCTGAGAAATATGTATTATTACAAATCTATTTTAAGAAAAAGACAAGCTATTAGAAAAGTGGGCAGAAAGCTTGAACGAACATTCGCCCCAAGGCAAAAAAAAATCCACATGGTCAATAAATACGTAGTAAAGATACTCAATTTCATTAATCATTAGAAAAATGTTATTTAACATTGTAATCTGATATCACTTGTATGTACCCCAGAATGGCTAAAATGTACAATGCAGGCAGCGTGAAGTACTTGCAGGATGTGGAGCAATTAGAATTCTCATACACTGCTGGTGGGTCTATAAATTGGTAAATCCATTCTGGTAAACTGTACATACCAAGGCTGAACATACAAATACCCTATGTGCTGTTATTTCCACTATTAGCCATATACATTATGTTTATGTGTACATTTATATATATATATATTTTTACTTTTTTTATTGTATAGTATAACATATATGCAAAGCAAAGAAAGAAAAAAACAGTAGTTTTCAAAGCACTCTTCAACAAGTGGTTACAGGACAGATCCCAGAGTTTGTCATGGGCTACCTACCATACCATCATCTCAAATTTTTCCTTCTAGCTGTTCCAGAACATTGGAGGCTAGAAGGAATAAATATATATTTTTTATCATCACAATCGACTTTTTTGTGTGTGTGTGAAAAATAACGTTTATACAAAAAAGCGGTAAATTTTAAAGCACATTGTAACAATTAGATTTCAGAGTTTGGTATGGGTTACAATTCCACAATTTTAGGTTTTTACTTCTAGCTGCTCCAAGATATTGGAGACTAAAAGAAATATCAATATAATGATTCAGCAGTCATACTTGTTTAACGTGTACATATTTTAACCAAGAGACAAGAATATTGCAAGAATGTACAAGAATATTAAAACAGCATTGTTAGTAATAGCCCCAAACTGGGAGCAACTTGGATTTCTATAAACAGTAGAATGAATAAGTTATGATATATTCATATAATGAAGAACTGTACATCAATGAAAATGAGCAAACTTGCTAGACACTACATTGTGGATAGATCTTAAAAGCATAATGTTGGGTAAAAGAAGGCAGACGCAAAGGAATATGTACTGTATGATTCCATTTATGTGAAGTTCAAAAACAAGACAAAACTGTGTTAGAAATCAGGACAGTGAGTATGGTGGAGGCAGTGAAGATGCTTCTACAGTGTTCACAGTATTCTATTTCTTGATTGGGATGCTGATTACACAGGTGTATTCACCTTGAAAAGCTCATCAAGCTGTACATTTATGATGTGTACATTTCAATGAAATGAAATATATGGTGAAGATACCTTCTATATACTTTTGTGTGTTTAAAATTTCTATAATAAAAACTTAATTAAAAGGCAAAATTAACTGTGGTTTGAAAGTCTAGATATTAGTTATCTTTAAGAGGTTAGTGACCAGGGGCTGCAAGTGGCATTTGGGAGGTGGTAGTATTGTTCCATTTCTTGATATGAGTGCTGGCTACATGAATTGGTACACTTGGTGAAAGAAAATTCATTGAGCTGTAATTATGAATTGTTTACTTTTCTCTGTGACTACTATTATGCTCCAATATAAAATTTACTTGAGTAAAATAAGAAAAGGAAGGAAGGAAGAAAGAAATAATGGAAGGTATTAGATGAAACAAAATCTATTAGATGTTAATTATTGAAACTGAGAGATAAATATATGAGGCCTCATTATTTTCTTCTCTAAGTTTTATTATGCTTGGAAATACCCAAAATAATAGTGATAAACCATTGAACAGAAAGCAGATAAGCAGTTGTCGGGAGGGGAGAAGTGACAGAGGAAAAGGGAAGGGATTACAGAGAATAGCAGGAATCTGTGGTTTTGAGTAAGTTAATTATCTGTGTTGTGATGATGGTTTTGAGGATGTATAAATTTGCCAAAACCGAATAATTGTCAAAAAGAAGGAAATGTAGGCTCCTATCATTCTAACTACTGTCATTTTCCTGGAAGAGGATCAGATACTCATTACTTATTAAACGAGTTGATGAAAGCCTGGGATGCTACTTCCTACATTATCGTTCCACACTTTGGGGCTCCCCTAAGATAAACTATAAGGAGATATGGTGCTGAAGCAGCTTTTATGGGGAAGAAGACTACCTGGGGTACAGTCCTGCGCTTAGTTTATTAGTACCATGGCCTTGGGCAAAATCTCCCTTATTTGGATTTGTGGAGATAATTTAATTAATTGACAGGAATAGACATTATTGAAATGTGAGAGTGCCCAGAAGGTGCTTGGCACATAGTAGGTGCTTCATAAAATTTAAGATAGAAATGAAAAAGAGGCATTGTAGATAAGATTTTAAGTTTCACCTGCATTTTCAGTTTATTCCTTAAAAAATAGTGCTTGAAACAGAATACTTCATGCCGTATTCCTAGAACCTATAGTGCTTGTTTGTTCTCTTCAAATATTTAAGCAGCATTCATGCTGAATGCTCACATTAGAGCATTTAAAGCATATTTCTCAAACTCACTGTACATGAAATAAAAGTATAGAATGCAGTTTATACGGAAAGGCAGACCATTTTATTGCTGAATAATAGAGACAATTATAAGGGAAGGGTGGATAAAAACCCAAAGGGTCCTGATTATGGCTGTGGTTAGGAAAAAGTATTGTAGTGATGAAAAGAATATGTTATTGAGTGATGGGTCCTTCATCCTCTGATACCCTGGTTAATTAAAAAATAAAAAGGCTGGTGTGCACTTACCCATTTTTTTAATGAGGAGAAATCCATATATAAGAGAGAAAAGCTGATGAGAGGATTTTCTTTACTGGATTCGATATAGAGGATTCAGTATAGAGTTACCCAATTTGGTGACCCCCTTATGTGTTTAATAGGGATCTCACTGTTTATCTCTTATATTAGAACACTTGTTTTCAGGAGTGTATGGAAGTTGGGTTTATATCAAGCTCACAAGCAGATAAGATGAATTTAAAATGTTAGTAGGATAATGTTTAATTAGATTACTG
>PVIY010024982.1:0-37295 GCA_004026745.1 Myrmecophaga tridactyla
CATTTCCTAATATAACTTATGTAGATAGTTTGATTGAACATCATAACTACTTGGAATCTCAGGTAGGACATGAGATTTTGTTGGTTTGTCCAGAATGATGCCCCAACGAATCCCAGAGTGATCTGACCAGTGAGTGGAAAAGTATTTGCAAGCCCCCTTCGGGGAATGGTGAGAGCAGGGAGAAATTCAACTTTCCCAAGTCAAATTCTTGATATTCTCACAAGCACTGTGAACAACCAAAGCTACAGGCTGAGCCTCCACTCTTGGGTTTGTTCATTTGAAACTTAACCTCACAAAGGATAGATCAAGTCTACTTAAAATTTAGGTCTAAGAGTCACCCCCAAGAGAGCCTCTTCTGTTGCTCGGATGTGGCCTCTCCCTCCAGCCAACATGACGAGCAGTCTCACCACCCTCCCCCTCTCTGCATGGGACATGAATCCCAGGGGTGTGGACCTTCCTGGCAACGTGGGACAGAGATCCTGGAATGAGCTGAGACTCAGCATCAAGGCACTGAGAAAAACCCTAGAATGAGCTGAGAATTAACATCAAGGGATTGAGAAAACCTTCTCGACCAAAACGGGGAAGAGTGAAATGAGACTCAGTGTCTATGGCTGAGAGATTCCAAACCAAGTCGATAGGTTATCCTGGAGGTTATTCTTACGCATTAAGTAGATATCACCTTGTTGTTCAAAATGTAGTGGAGAGGCTGGAGGGAACGGCCTGAAAATGTAGAGTTGTGTTCCAGTAGTCATGTTTCTTGATGATGATTGAACAATGATATAGCTTTCACAATGTGACTCTGTGAATGTGAAAACCTTGTGTCTGATGCTCCTTTTATCTACCATATCAACAAAAGAGTAGAACATACGGAATAAAAATAAATAATGGGGGGAACAAATGTTAAAATAAATTTAGTTTGAAATGCTAGTGGTAAATGAAAGTGAGGGGTAAGGGGTATAGTTTGTATAACTTTTTTTCTCTGTTATCGTTTTATTTCTTTTTCTGTTGTCTTTTTATTTCTTTTTCTAAATCAATGCAAATGCTCTAAGAAATGATGAATATGCAACTATGTGATGATATTAAGAATTACTGATTATATATGTAGAATGGAATGATATCTTATTGTTTTGTTTGTTGTTAATTTTTTTTATTAATAAAAAAAAAAGATCAGTGATTGCCAAGGGGAGGGGAAACACATAGGCAATTTTAGGAACCTGACGCTATTCTATACAATACTGTAATGATGGATACATGCCAATATAACCGAGAAATCAGGATTTAAGGGATGATTTAGGTTACTGAATTATTATATAATGTTTTTTTTTTTTTTTTGCTTTCTGGTATATTAGAGTAGACAAAGGGAAATTCCTGAAATCTCTACATTGCAATCCAGTTGCTTTCATCTCTAATAATGATTGTATAGCCCTTATGTTCTGCCCCCGTGATTGTAAAAAACTTGTGACTAACCTTCATTTGTGCCCAGTTATCCAGTTTTTCAATGTATTGTCTTTTTTTTTCAAATGTAGAGTCTTACAATCACTAAAGACAGCGTCTAATGTTTATTAATAAAGGGTCTTACGTCAGTCCAGAACTAACCCACCCCAAGTCCAAAGTTATTGTGATCCAAAACTGGATCTAACCAAAATGGGCCTGCCTGACAAGCACAATAGCTTAGACTTTAATCTACAACTTGTCTATACCTCATACTTTTCTGTCATTTTCTTACTTGTGACTAAGCATGTACTCAATCTACACATGCTCAAAGATTAGATCACATCTAATTACATCATCTGGAGCCTCTGCACTCATTATCCTAAACCATGCCCATCATTTTTGCTAATAAAACTATACGAATTACTGCAGTTTGCGGAGACAGAGTTTGGGCCAATAAACCATCTGTTCTCCTACTACGAGCCTAGCAATAAATTCTTTCTCTCTTTGAAACCCTGGTGTCTCAGCAATTGATTATTGAGTGTATTGGACAAAAGGATACAAGGCATTTTTCCGTTAATACCATGATGCCTTTTGTCAAAGCCCACAGAACTGCATGGCACAAAGAGTGAGCCCTAAAAAAAAAAGAACTATGGGGGTTATTTAATAATAATCAATATTGGTTCATCATTTAAAGCAAATGAACCATGCTAATGCAGGATGTTAATAACAGGGGGAATGGTGATAGAGGGGGTAGGGGTATAGAGGAACTCTCTGTACTTCCTACACAATTTTCCTGTAAACCCAAAACTGCTTGAAGAAAATGAGGTGCATTTAAAATAAATAAACAAAACAACACTAGAAGTTGTGGTGATGTACACTGAAACAAGTTGGACGTTGAGTATTGTTGAAAGAGGAAGGCTAGGGGCAGTAAGACACCAGAAGGAAAGAAAGAAGATAAAGACAGAGACTGTATGACTTAGTGAATCCGAAAGCGGATGATGATGGTGATTAAATACACAAATACATTAAAGTTTTTACATGAGGGAGAACAAATGAATGTCAGCATTGCAAAGGGGTTGAAATGGGATGGCATATGGAAAAAAAAACAACCAGTGCAAACTGGGGTCTATATTTAATAGTAACATTATAATATGCTTCCATCAAATGTAATATACCAAAGTTAAATGTCAATAAGAGGGGCCTGTAAGTGAGGGGATAAGGATTTTTGGTGGTGGTGTTTCTCCTTGCTATTTTGTTTTATTCTTTTTTTTAATTTTTAATTTTTTCCTCTTCTCCTTTCTTTGAGGAAGAAATGGAAATGTACTCATCAATTGTGGTAGTGAATGCATAACTATGTGATTATACTGGGAACCACTGACTGCTTACTTAGGATGGATTGTATGGAGTGTGAATGAAACCATTTAAAAATAAACAAAAAGGTACATGTGCTGGAGAAAATGTGGAGAGAGAGATGTATCTACTCACCGATGGGAGGTAAGTAGTAGGGTGCAGCCCCTCCGGAGGGCACTGTGGTGGCTCCACAAGAGGCTAAGCATAGGGTTGCCATATGACCCTGCTACCCCATTATTTGCTATATACTTGCAAGAACTGAAAGCAGGGACACAAACAGACATTTACACACTGGCGTTTATGATTTGCAATGGATGGAGGTGGCCTAAGGGTACACTAACTGATGAACAGAAAGGCTAACTGTGGTGTATAAATACAATGGAATACTAAGTGGCTACAAGAAGGAATGAAGTTGTGAGGTATGCCACTAGGTGAATGACCTGAGGCCAATATTGAGTGAAATTACCCAGAAATTAAAAGACAAATAGTATAACACTACACAAATATGGATGACCTATAATGTGCAAATTCAGAGATCAGAATTCGAGAGGATAGGTTATCAGGGGAAGGTTTATTGTAAAGGTTCCTAGAATGTAAGCTCTCAGTGGCAGTCACACTTATTCCTGAGTTGTAACTGTTATTTCTAAATTCTGAGATGCTGCGCGATTTGTGTATAACCTGGTCATTCCTTAGAACTTCGGTTATCTGTATGACACTTGACACTCAGAGCTAGAGCTCTGTGGCTATGAAAGTCACATTACTCCATACAGCACCTGTTAAAGAAGCTGAAAAAGAGATCAGACTTTGACTAGAAATATGAAAGAAGCTGATATGGGTTGGACTAAGTACATCAGACAAACAGGTAAAGGATTTTATTGACTGTGTTTTAAACTTCAAGTTCTGTGTGATACCAAAGGAAGAGATGTTTATTTTGTGCAAAATTTATATTTTCTGTAGCGCACTCTAATTTAACTTGTATGCTTAGTTTACACGAACATCATAATTACATGGAACTTTGGATAGGGAGTCAGATCTTGTTGTTTTGTACAGGTCAGTGTGATGCCCTGATACATCTTAGAGTATGCTGGACAAAAAATAAAAAAGTATTTGCAAAGTCCCCTTGAAGGACTATGGGAAAATGTGGATATATTAAACTTCCTGATGTGGGGAATTCCTGATATTCTCACAAGCATTAGGAACTACCAATTTAATAGGGCAAGCCCTCAATCTTGTTTGCCCTTAAGAAACTTAATCCTGCAAAGGAGAAGCTAAGCCTACTTATAATTAGGCCTAAAAGTAACACCCAAAGAACCTCTTTTGTTGCTCAGATGTGGCCTCTCTCTCACTCAGTCAACCCTGCAAATAAACTTACTACCCTCCCCACTACATGGGTCATGATTACCAGGGGTGTATGTCTCCTTGGCAACTTGGGACATGACTCCAAAGGGTGAGACAGGCACTGGTATTATGGGACTGAGTATGCCTTTCTGTCTAAAAGGGGGAAGAGAAATGAAACAAAACAAAGTTTCAGTGGCTGAGAAATTTCAAATAGAGTCAAGAAGACTTTCTGGAGGTTATTCTTATGCATTATATACATATCCCTTTTTAGTTTTTAGTATATTAAAATAATTAGAAGGAAAGACATGAAAGTGTTGAACTGTAATCCAGTAGCCTTGATTCTTTAAGATGATTATATAACAATACAGCTTTTATGAGGTGACTGTGTGATTGTGAAAACCTTGTGACAGACTTCCTTTATCCAGTGTATGGCCAGAAGAGTAAGAAAATAAAGATGAAAAGTAAATAAATAATAGGGGGGATGAGAGGTATGGGATGTTCTGGGTGTTCTTTTTTATTTTTATTTTTATTTTTATTCTGGAGCAATGAAAATGGTCAAATAATTGTGGTGATGACTGCACAACTATATGATGATACTGTGAGCCACTGACCATATATTTTGGACAGATTATTTGCTGTGTGAATATATCTCAATAAAATTGTATTAAAAGTAAAAAAAGAAATGCAATTTGTAAGAAACTCATGGATTTAATGAAGATACCACAGACTGCAGGTGAGCTGGTTTTCAGAAGGCAATAGGAAAACAAGACAGCTTGGTAGGCACCCTCTGGGATCAGAACAAATTAAAGTGACCTTAGAAACCACTGAGAAGGAGCCACAATTTGACTACAGGAGTTTGTAGAAGAATCTATTCCCCTGGGCACTGCAAGAACTCAGCAATCTGCCAGCAACAAGTGGAAGTTAGTAGCTGAGGTGGTGAGGGAAAGAGTGGCCCTACCAGGGTGGCTGTGGGGAAAATCCAAACCTGAGGAAATCTTAATTCTGTGAAGGGTGGATAACCTTACTAAAACAAGACAGCCAGTCACTAAACAAATAAATAAGCAAATACTAATAATAATTCCAGAGTTGTTAGGGGCTAGGCAGCACCCAGAGAGCTAGAATAGATCATCTAAAATGTTCAGATCCCTACTAAAAATTATGAGGCATGCAAAATAACAACAACAAAACACCAGGCAGGTGTTTTGACCCACATAACAGAAAATGAGAGTGACCATATTTATGTTAGATTTAACAGAAGATGATGTCAGAGTAGCCACATGTTCACAGAACTAAAGGAAAGCTCAATTAAAGAAGTAAGGAAGGTATAATATTGCTTGATACACTATTAAAACTCTTTTTGAGAATGTGTCTGCATTTGGCAAAGCAAAGTTTACCAAGAGTAAATATATATATATTTTTTAAAGCTCACTGGGATATACTAGTAAGATCACTGATTAATAATGTTCGTAGTAATGGTTTTAGCTTAGTAATGGTTTCTAAAAATACGTATGTCAGAAGGACTTTAAGTTCCCATGTAATTTATTAACCCCAGAGGACTGTATTTATACCATATAATGCTTCTTTCTCTGGGGAAGGCAATTACAATCTTAAGTTGGGGAAGGCAAGGCAATTACAACCTTAAAAATAACCTTCCTACTATTAATAAACCTTAATTGGGAAAGTGCTTGCAGAAGTTTACTCAAAAGCTTTTAATCTGATCCTATTTCCCCTGGTTCTATTCAAGAGGAAGAGTTAGACTATATTTATAATTATTCTTCAAATAACATATAGTACATTGTTTTCCATCCTACTGAAGACATTTTGGGTCCAATTTTTAAAACTCCTTACAAACACAGGCATGGATCTAAAGGCAGGGCAACATGGCAGTATAACGAGGTGTAGAATTTTATTAGTCCTCTAAGGCAGCTAGTAAATAGCCAGGAATTGTCTGCAACAACTCTTTGGGAAAACTTTCATGACTAGACACATATCATACACCAGCCTGGAATGGCTCATAATGCAGAACTGTAAGTAAATTCTCCCAAACTTGTGGAAATTGGCGCCCCATCCCCAGCTGGCATGGCAGGCTGTTTTGGAGACACTTCCCCAGTAGAAAGGGAAGCAATCTCTACTAGGAGCAAGGCAATGAGAGCTCAAGCAGGTTCAAACTGTGAATTTAATTAAGAAATCGGGACTGCTGAATACAAGCTCCAAGGAAAGATAAACCCAGAGCAATCAGAAAAGGAGTCCTGAAGTCTCTCCCAGCAGAGAGGAGGTGAAGGTGCCAAGAAAAAAAAAAGAGAGAGAAAGAGACCTTTAGCGTTCCCTGAGCTCAGAGTACTGAAAAAGGGCTGTGCCTCATGAAAAGGGAGACATAGAGCTGGGTACTAACTCTAGCTCTTGATGTGCAAACCCAGGGGTTGGAGACTGGCTTTGAAAAGGATATCTTTTTTTTTTTTTTTTTAACTTTTTTAACAACCCATTAAATAAAAGGTATCATCAAAAGGACAGATGTTTAGTGGTACAAAATTTTTATTTTGGGTAGTGCATTACCTAATTTAACTTTATGGTCAGTTTAGTTGCATACTATAAGTACATGGAATCTCGTATAGGGTGAGAGATCTTTTTGGTTTGTCAAGGTTAATGTGATGCCCTGATATATCCCACAATTATTTGGGCAATGAATAGAAGTATTTGCAAAGTCCCCTTGGGGGACAGGGAAAAGGGAGGAAATATTCAACCTACTCATTTGGAGAATTTCCAACATTCTCCCAAAGAGTGGAGACAACCAAATCAATAGGCTGAGGCCTCAATCTTGGGTGTGCCCCTAAGAAACTTAATCCTGCAAAGGATAGGCTAAGCCTACTTAAAATTAGGTCTCAGAGTCGCCCTCAGGGAACCTTTTTTGTTGCTCAGATGCGGATTCTCTAAGCCAATTTGGCAGGTGAACTCACTGCCCTCCCCCATATGTGGTACACGACTACCAGGGGGTAAATCTCTCTCTGGCAACATGGGAGAGAACTCCTGGGATAAGCCAAAACCCAGCATCTAGGGATTGAGAAAGCCTTCTTGACCAAAAGGTGGAAGAGAGAAATGAGACAAAATAAAGATTCAGTGGCTGAGAGATTTCAAACAGGGTCGAGAGGTTATCCTGGAGGTTACTGTTATACATCATACAGATATTCTTTTTAGTTTATGGTGTACCAGAGTGACGGGGTGTAAGTGCCTGAAACTGTTGAGCTATGTTCCAGTAGCCTTGATTCTTGAAAATGATTGTATAATGACAGCTTTTACAATGTGACTGTGTGATTGTGAAAACCTTTTATCTGATGCTCCTCTTATCCAGGATATGGACAGGTGAGCAAAAAAATATGGATAAAAATAAATAAATAATGGGAGGGAAGGGATCAAATAAATTGGGTATACTGAAATGCTAGTGGTCAATGACAGGGAAGGATAAGGGGTATGGGATGTATGAATCTTCTCTTTTTTCTTTATATTTCTTTTTCTGCAGTGATGGAAATGTTCTGAAATGATCATGGTGATGAATACACAACTATGTGATGATATTGTG
This sequence comes from Myrmecophaga tridactyla, assembly GCA_004026745.1. NCBI lineage: Eukaryota > Metazoa > Chordata > Mammalia > Pilosa > Myrmecophagidae > Myrmecophaga > Myrmecophaga tridactyla. The sequence continues at coordinate 7,697 of PVIY010024982.1, forward strand.
AGCCAATGATTGCACACCATGTATAGAATGTTTGTATGTTAAAGTTTACAATAAAAGTATTTTTTAAAAACTTGAAGAAGAGAAAAAGCTACCTGTATTAGTTAGGGTTCTCTAGAGAAACAGAATCAACAGGGAACACTTGAAAATATAAAATTTATAAAAGTGTCGTATGTGATCACAGGAATGCAGAGTCCAAAATCCACAGGACAGGGTGTGAAGTCGACGACTCCGATGGAGGGTCTGGATGAACTCCACAGGAGAGGCTCACCAGCCGAAACAGGAATGGAACCTGTCTCCTCTGAGTCCTCCTTAAAAGGCTTCCCGTGATTAGATTTAGCATCACTAATTGTAGAAGACACTCCCCTTTGGCTGATTACAAATGGAATCAGCTGTGGATGCAGCTGACGTGATCATGACCTAATCCTATGAAATGTCCTCATTGCAACAGACAGGCCAGCACCTGCCCAATCAGATAAGCAGGTACCACAACTTGGCTAAGTTGACACATGTGCCTAACCATGACACTACCTAACTCATTTTATCAAGCCAACTACATCCTAACAACAAAGCCAGACAAAGATACTACAAGAAAAGAAAATTACAGATCAATATCTTTAATTAATATAAACGTAAAACTCCTCAACAAAATACTGCAAATCAAATCCTGAAGCATATTAAAGAGAGCTGTACACCATGACCAAGTGGGTTTTATTCCAGGTATGCAAGGCTGCTTCAATGCAAGAAAATCAATTAATATAATAAACCACATCAATAAATCGAAGCAGAAAAACCACATGATCATCTTGAATGATGCAGAAAAGGCATGTGACAAGATTCAATATCCTTTTTTAATGAAAAATCCACAAAGGACAGGAATAAAAGAGAACTTCTTCAACATGATAAAGGGAATATATGAAGAATCCACAGCTTGATACCATAACTCAATAAGTAAAGACTGAAAGCTTCCCCTGTAAGACTGGAATAAGACAAGGATGCCCACTGTCACCATTGTTGTCACCATTGTGCCAGCGAAGTGGTAGGATGCATGATCAACACGCAAAAATCTGTAGTGTTTCCATACAACAGTACGAGCAATCTGAGGAGGAAATCAAGATAAAAAGTCCATCTATAACAGAAATCAAAAGAATCAAATGTTTAGGAACAAATTTAACCAAGGATATAAATGACTGTTCTAATTTGCTAGAAATGCAATATATCAGAAACAGAATGGCTTTTAAAAATGGGAATTTAATAAGTTGCTAGTTTACAGTTCTAAGGCCATGAAAATGTCCCAATTAGTGCAAGGATACAGAAATGTCCAATCTAAGACATTCAGGGAGAGATACCTTAGTTCAAGAAGGCTGATGACGTTCAGGTATTTCTCTCTCATCTGGAAGGGCACATGGTGAAGTCTGCTAGCTTCCTCTTCTGGCTTCTGGTTTCATGAAGCTCGCCAGGAAGCATTTTCCTTCTTCATCTCCAAATGTCGTTGGTTGGTAGACTCTCTGCTTCATGGTTCTGTGGCATTCTCTGCTCTCTCAGAATCTCCAGCTTTGTCCAAGATGTTTCCTCTTTTATAGGATTCCAGTAAACTAATCAAGACCCACCCGAATGGATGGAGTCACATCTCCATCTAGTCAATTTTAATACCCACAATTGAGTCACACTTCCATCGAGATAACCTAATCAAGTTTCCAACCTTTGGTACTGAATAGGGATCAGAAGAAACCGTTGCTCCCACAAGATTGATTAGGATCAAAACATGGCTTTTCTGGGGTACATAAATCCTTTCAAATAGGCATAAAGACTTATACATAGAAAGCTTTTTAAAAATTACTAAAAGAAATCAAGTAAGACCTAAATAAATGGAAGGATGTACCATGTTTATGGATTGGAAGATTAAATTTAGCTAAGATGTCTATTCTACCTAAATTGATTTACAGATTCAATGCAATACTAATTAAACTCTCAAACAGCTTACTTTGCAGAAAGAGAAAATCTAATAACCAAATTTATTCGGAAGGGCAGAGTGCCCCAAATAGCTAAAAATACCTTGTGAAAGAAACGTAGAGAGGGAGGTCTCACACTATCTGATTAACATCATATTACAAAGTTACAGAGGTCAAAATAGCATGGTAATTATTATTATTTTTTTAACCTTTGAAGTAGTTCATGCAAGAACTTATTTGTATTGTTAATCAGTAGGATACATGGGTCTATATAACCCCTTTCAATCATGCTCACCTTCCTGCCTTCACTTCTTTCTATTCCCTTACATTTCAGTTCAACTTCATTAGCTGACCATTCACCCATTTCTAGCTTCTGTGTATCTCTAGGTCCCCTATATTCTGTACTATAAGCCTCTGACTTTACCTTTACCATGGTCATAAAAATGGAAGCATATGGTATCTATCCTTTTTTGTCTGGTTTATTTCACTCAGAATTATGTCCTCAATTCTCATCCATCTTGTCATGTGCTTCAGGATGTCATTTTGTCTTACTGTTGTAGAATTCAGGATGTTATTTTGTCTTAATGTTGCAGAATATTCCATTGTATGTATATACCACACTTTGGTAATCCACTCATCTGTTGCTGGGCACTTGGATCGTTTCCATCTTTTGGTGATTGTGAATAATGTTGCTATGAACATTGGTATGCAAATGTCTGTTTGCTGTCACTGCTTTCAGCTCTTCTGGGTATATATCGAATAATGTTGCCAGGTCATAGAGCAACGTAAAATTTAGTTTTCTGAGGAACTGCCAGACTGTCTTCCACAGCGGCTATACCATTATACATTTCCACCAGCAGTGCATAAGTGTCCCAATTTCTCCACATCCTCTCTACATTTGTAGTTTCCTGTTTAATAGCAGCCATTCTTATAGGTGTGAGGTGGTATCTCATTGTAGTCTTGATCTGCATTTCCCTTATAGCTAATGAAAATGAGCATCTCTTCATGTGCTTTTTTTTTTTTTTTTTTTTTTTAAGGTTTTTTTTTTTTTTAAGTTTTTTTTTTTTTTATTTTTTACATGGGCAGGCACCGGGAATCGAACCCGGGTCCTCTGGCATGGCAGGCGAGCATTCTTGCCTGCTGAGCCACTGTGGCCCTCTTCATGTGCTTTTTATCCATCTGTATTTATTTGCTCTTCAGGAAAATGCCTATTCATATCTTTAGCACATTTTATTATTGGCTTGATGGTTCTTTTGCTGTTGAGTTGTATGATTTCCTCATGTATACAGCATATCAAACCTTTATCTGATATGTGATTTCCAAGTATTTTCTCCCATTGAATTGGTTGCTTCTTCACCTTTTTGACAAAGTCTTTTGAGGAACAAAAGCATTTGATTTTGAGGACTTCCATTTATCTACTTTTTTCCTTTCACTGTTTGTGCTTTGGGTGTAAAGTTTAGGAAGCTACCTCCTATTACGAGGTCTTGAAGTTGTTACCCTACATTTTCTTCTAGGATTTTCAAAGCTTTCTTCTTTGTTTCAAAACCATGTCCACCAATGAGAATGGTTCTTATATTTAGGTGTTTGACCCACTTGAAGTTAATTTTTGTATAGGGTGTAAGGTAAAGTTTCTCTTTCTTTATTTATTTTTATTATTATTACTATTATTATTTTTTTTCTTCTTTTTTTTTCTTAGACAAGCACAAGAAACAAAGTTACAGCTGTATTACTATTATTTTTGCATGAACAGGCACTAAGAATTGAACCCAGGTCTCCAGCATGGCAGGCGAGAACACTTGTCTACTGAGCCACTATGGCCCACCCTCTTTCATTATTTTGGCTACTGAGATACAATTCTCCCATGCCCATTTATTCAAAAGACTATTTTGTCTCAATTCAGAGGATTTGGGAGTCTTGTATAAAATCAGTTGACCATAGATTTGGTGGTCTATTTCTGCTCTCTTGATTTGATTCCATTGGTCAATGCTTCTATCTTTGCACAGGTACCATGCTGTTTTGACTACTGTGGCTTTATAAAAGGTTTAAAGTCAGGGAGTGTTAATCCTTCAACTTCGTTCTTTTTTTTAGGATGCTTTTAGCTCTCTGGGGTCTCTCTGCCTTCCAGATGAATTTGGTAACTAGCTTTTCCAAGTCTTCAAAATAGGCTGTTGGAATTTTGATTAGTACTGTGTTGAACCTATAGATCAATTTGGGTAGAACTGACATCTTAAGTATATTTAACCTTCCTATCCATGAGCAGGGAACGTCTTTCTACCTATTTAGATCTTCTTTGATTTCTTTAAGCAATGTTACATAGTTTTCTGTACAAGTTCTTTATGCTGCTAGTTGTTCTAGTTTGCTAGCTGCCGGAATGCAATATACCAGAAACAGAATGGCTTTTAAAAAGGGGAATTTAATGAGTTGCTAGTTTACAGTTATAAGGCTGAGAAAATGTCCCAATTAAAACAAGTCTATAGAAATGTCCAATCAAAAGTATCCAGGGAAAGATACCTTGGTTCAAAAAGGCTGATGAAGTTCAGGGTCTCTCTCTCATCCAAGAAGGCACATGGCAAACACAGTCACAGTTTCTCTCTCATCTGGAAAGACTTATGGTGAGCACAGCGTCATTTGCTAGCTTTCTCTCCTGGCTTCCTGTTTCATGAAGCTCCCTGGGAGGCGTTTTCCTTCTTCATCTCCAAAGTGCTGGCTGATGGACTCTCTGCTTCATGGTGCTGCGGCATTCTCTGTTCTGTCTCTGAATCACTTTTATTCTCCAAAATGTTTCCTCTTTTATAGGACTCCAGAAACTTATCAAGACCTACCCAAATAGGTGGAGACATGTCGTCACCAAATCCAGCTTAACAACCACTCTTGATTAAATCACATCTCCAAGGAGATGATCTAATTACAGATTCAAACACACAGTTTGAATAGGGATTATTCTGCTATTACAAAATGGGATTTTGATTAAAACAAGGCTTTTCTAGGGTCCATACATCCTTTCAAACCAGCACACTAGTTAAGTTTATTCCTAAGTACTTTGTTCTTTTGGTTGCTATTTTGAATAGAATTTATTTTCTTAATTGACTCCTCGATTAGCTCATTTCCTGTTTATAGAAACATTACCATTTTTGTACATTAATTTTATATCCAGTCACCTGACAGCATGGTATTGGCATAAAGATAGTATACTGCCCAACGGAATCAAATCAAATATTCAGAAAGAGACCCTTTCATCTACAGACAACTGATCTTTGGACAGAGCAGCCTCTTCAACAAATGATGCTTGGAGAGCTAGATATTCATATCCAAAAGAATGAAAGAGGACCCCTTTACAAAAATTAACTAAAAATGGATCAGAGACAGTCTTCGGGTCAAGTTGTGATAGACATTTTGAGTGCAGTAGACCTGAAGCCTGTGAGCCCCGTATCATCTCTTGTGGAAGTCTGAGCCCACTCCTGAGCTTTCTCCCTTTGTCTCAAAACCATGTTCACCAATGAGAATGCTAATTCACCAGCTACCTGCTTTAACAGATTCAAGAACAGGGGAAAGACAGTACAGAAATCAGGCGGTGGCATATAGAAGTCAATGTGGAGCTGAGGAAAGCTAAGAAGGATGACCAGATACTGAAAAGGAGAAATGTCAGCTCTTTTCTACTTCTCTACTGCAGGAAAAGTATAATAACCAGGGTACTGTAAATTGGTCTGATGATGACATCGTCAAAGGCATAAATAGCAACAATTTGGAAAGCCAGCTCCAATCTACTCACACTGCTAGGAAACTGCTTTCTAGGGAAAAACAGCCCACCATAGACAACATAATCTGGGATGGTTTGTGTATTATGGTTCTATAGAGAAACAGAATCAACAAGGAACACTCACAAATATAAAATTTATAAAAGTGTCTCACGTGACCGCAGGAATGCAGAGTCCAAAATCCACAGGGCAGGCTGTGAAGCTGACGATTCCGGTGGAGGGTCTGGACGAACTCCACAGGAGAGGCTCACCAGCCGAGACAGAAGAGCCTGTCTCTTCTGTATCCTCCTTAAAAGGTTTCCAGTCATCAGATTAAGCATTACTCATTGCAGAAGACACTCCCCTTGGGTTGATTACAAATGGAATCAGCTGTGGATGTAGCTGACACGATCATGATTTAATTCTATGAAATGTCCTCATTGCAACAGACAGGCCAGCACTTGCCCAACCCAACAAACAGGTACCACCACTTGGCCAACTTGACACATTAACCTAACCATGACAGTTTGATTCCAAAATTTGTGTTCTTCTTGGGCAGAACTGGTTGTATTCCCATTCAGTCTGAATATGCTTGGGCACTCATTAACATTGCTTCTGGGACATCAGAACAGACCAAGGATGTTCTATAGATGGAGGTGTTATCCCAATATCCATTTCTCTGTTGGCATCTCCCCACATGTACATCACTGAACAAGTTGTATGGACTGAAGGAAACATTGTAGGTGATGGCTCACATTTCTGAGACTTGGCTATCAAATATGGTGTAGTTGATCCTCTGTTGGCTCTACTTGCAGTTCCTGATATGTCATCTTTAGCATGTGGTTATTTACATAATCTTACCTGTACACTTCCCAATCTCTGTCAAAACAAGAATCCTGTACCCTCATTAGATGCTGTTGAGCAAATTCTTCCTACTTCAGTGCATCTCCTGCATCATGATGATCCAGAAGTCTTAGCAGATATCTGCTGAGCCATTTTCTATCTTGCTGATGGTCCAAATGAATGGATTGAAATGGTTGTGAAAACTGGAGTTGTGCCTTGGCTTGTGAAGCTTCTAGGGGCTACAAAATTGCCAATTGTGACTCCTGCACTAAGAACCACAGGAAATATTGTCCCTGGTACAGATGAACAGACTCACGTTGCAACAGATGCTGGAGCACTTGCTGCCTTCCCCAACCTGCTAACTAATCCCAAAACTAATATTCAGAAGGAAACTACATGGACAACTTCGAACATCACAGTTGGCATTAGGACCAGAATCAGCAAATAGTGAATCATAGGTTAGTCCCATTACAAATTAGCATTCGTTCCAAGGCAAATTTTAAAACACAAAAGGAAGCTGTATGTGCTGTGACCAACTACACAAGTGGTGGAACAGTTGAACAGATTGTATATCTTATCCATTGTGCCATAACAGAATCTTTGTTGAACTTTTTAACTGTGAAAGATACCAAAATTATTCTGTTTTTTTCTGGATGCCATTTCAAATATCTTCCAGGGTACTGTGAAATTAGGTGAAACTGAGAAACTCAGCATCATGATTGAAGAATGTGGCAGCTTGGACAAAACTGAAGCTCTATAAAACCATGAAAATGAGTCTGTGTACGAGGTTTAATTAAGCTTGATTAATTATTTCTCAGGAGAGGAAGAAGATCAGAATGTTGTACCAGAAACTACCTCTGAAGGCTATACCTTCCAAGTTCAAGACGGCATTCCTGGGACTTTTAACTTTTAGATTGTACAGCTGAGGTCTTAAGTTGTTTGTGTACTATGTTTGGTATAAATTTGTCTTGTTGTTTCTCTAAGAACTGTTTTTAAATGGGATTTGTAATGTAGCACTTTTTATAACAAAACCATATTTGAACAGTTCCAAACTGTACATACTGTATGAAGCCTCTCCTCTCAATGTGTTTCTTATTTCTATGTGGAATTTCATATCTTGCAGTGTCTTTTAAATAAAGATAAATCCCATAGGAGGTGGTTTCCTAGACCTTTTACCCAAAGCACAAGCAATGAAAGAAGAAATAAATGGGATCTCCTCGAAACTGAATACTTTTGCACATCAAAGGATTTTGTCAGAAAAGTAAAAAGGCAGCCTATACAATGGAAGACATATTTGGAAAACAGTTCTCAGATAAGGGTTTAATATCCAAAATATATAGATCCTATAACACAACAAAAAGACAAACAACCCTATTAAAAAAATCAACAAAAGAAATAGACAATTTTCCAAAGAGGAAATACAAAGGACTCAAAAACATATGAAAAGATGCTCAATTTCACTAGCTATTATTAGGGAAATGCAAATCAAAACCACAGTGAGATATCATCTCATGCTCATTAGAATGGCCATTAACAACAATAACAACAAAACAAAAAACAGCAAGTGTTGGAGAGGATATGGAGAAAGAGTCACATTTATTCCCTCTTGGTGAGAGTGTAGAATGGTGTGATTTGGCAGTTCCTTAGGAAGCTAAATATAGAATTGCCATATGATCCAGCAATCCCATTACTAGGTATATATTCAGAGGAACTGAAGGAAAGGACATAGACATTTGCACACTGAAGTTTATAGGACCATTATTCACGACTGCCAAGATATGGAAATAGTCCAACTGTCTATCAACGGAAGAATGGCTAAAAAAACTGTGGTAAAGACATATGATGGAATACCACACATCTGTAAGACAGAATAAAATAATGAAGCATGTAACAATGTGGATGAATTTTGATGACATTATGTTGAGTGAAATTAGCCAGAAACACAAGGACAAATACTGTAGTCTCACTAATATGAACTAACTATAAATAGCAAACTCTGAGAGTTAAAGTTAAGAACATAGGTTATCAGGAGATAGAAAGAAGAAGATGCTGAAGGAGTCCAGACTGTTCAACAGGATTGACTATAAAGATCCAGAAATGGATAGCACAACACTATCTGATGTTGGCACAATATTGTAAGTATAATGAACAAAGCTGAGTATGAATAAGGTTGAAAGAGGAAGGCTAGGGGCATTTATGACACCAGAAGGAAAGCAGACGATAAAAACTGGGACTGTATAACTTAGCGAAACCTAAAGTGGACAATGATGGTGAGTAAATGTACAAATATAACTAAAGTTTTTACATGAAGGAGAACAAATGAATGTCAACCTTGCATGGGGTTGAAAATGAAATGGTACATGGAAAAAAAATACACTGTAATAGTCTTCCACTAACTGTATCAAAGGCAATACACAAAAGCTAAATGTCAATAAGAGGGGAGTATAAGGAAGGGTTATGGTATTCTTTGTGTTGCTGTTGTTTCTTCTTTTTATTTTTTATTCTTTATTGCTTTTATTATACCCTGTTTCTTTTTTTTATTATTATTTTTAATTTTTCCCTCTTCTTTCTTTACAGAAGAAATGGTGAAGGCATGGCTATGTATTATACCGGGAGCCACTGATTGTACACTTAGGATGGACTTTATGGTGTGTGAATAAAACTGTTTAAAAAATAAAGATACAAGTGTGGGAGATGTGGAGAGACAGACACAGCTATTCACTGTTGTTATGGAAGTAGCAGGGTGCAGCCCCTCTGGAGGGCAGTGTGGGGCCTTTACGGGAGGCTAAGTATATGGCTGCCATATGATCCTGCAACCCCATTAATTGGTAAATATATTGGTGTATTTCCAAGAACTGAAAGCAGGGACTCAAATAGACTTTTGTACATGGGTGTTTATGGCAGCACTATTCACAGTTTGCAATGGATGGAGCTGGCCCAAGGGTACACTGACAGATGAACAGAAGGACGAACGAATTGCAGTACAAACATATAACAGAATATTGAGTAGCTGCAAGAAGGAAGGAAGTTGTGAGGCATGCAACTTAGGTGAATGAACTTTGAGGACAGAAGCCAGAAACAAAAGGACAAATACTAATAACTTCTCACTAATAAAGACTAACTATAGTGTCCAAACTCTGAGGACTGAACTGTTAGTGGAAAGCTTATTGTAAAGGTTCCTAGATTGTAAGCTCTTACAACAGTCACATCTATTCCTGGGTTGTAACTGCTATTTCTAAATTCTAAGAGGCTGAGCTCTTTGTGTATAACCTGGCAGTGCCTTGGAACTTTGGACATCTGTGTGACACCTGAGACTCAGAGTTAGAATTCCTAAGCTCTGAAAGTCAGCATTACTCCGTACAACAACAGTTAAAGAAGTTGAAAAAGAAATCAGACTTCAATTAAAGATATGAATGAAACAGACTTGGTTAGGACTAAGGTAAATGAGAAGCGGGGTAATGGATGATACTGACTATATTTTAAAACTTCACCTTCTATGTGAGATCAAAGGAAGAAATGTTCATTTGGTGCAAAATTTGTATTTTCTGTAGCACACTAATTTAACCTCTCTGGTCAGTTTATTTAAACAAAACAATTACATGATACCTAGAATAGGGAATAAGATCTTGTATTCTGTACAAGTTAATGTAATACCCTGATATTTCCCAGGGTAATCTGGGCAGAAAAAGAAGTATTTGCAAAATGCCCCTAAGGAACAGGGAGAAAACGTGGAACTATTAAACTTCCCTGCCTGGGGAATTCATGATATTGTTCCAAGCATTAGGGACTCTCAATTTAGTAAGTCAAGCCATTGATCTAGGGGTCTGCCCTCAGTAAACTTTTTCTTGCAAAAAGCCTACTTACGATTATACCCAAGAGTCACTTCCAGAAAACTTCTTTTGTTGCTTAGATGTAGCCTCTCTCAGCCAACTCTGCAAATAAACTCACTGCCCTTCCTACTACATGGGCCACGACTGCCAGGGGTGTAAATCTCCCTGGAAACATGGGACATGATTTCAAGGGATGAGGCTGGCACTGGATGAGCCTCTCACTCAATGGTGAGATTGAGAAAGCCTTCTTGACCAAAAGGGGGAAAAGAAAAGAAACAAAGTTCCAGTGGCTGAGAGATTTCAAACAGTCAAGAAGTCATTCCAGAGGTTGTTCTTATGCATTATGTAGATACTCTTTTTCAGTTTCTAGTGTATTAGAACAGCAAGAAGGAAATACCTGAAACTGTTGAACTGTAATCCAGTAGATGAGATTCTTGATGATGACTGCGTTAACTATATGGCTTTTAATGTGTGAATGTGTGATTGTGAAAACCTTGTGATTGAAACCTCCTGCATCCAGTGTATGGGCAGAAGAGTAAGAAAATAAAGACTAAATAAACAATAGTGAGGGATAAAGAGCATGGGATGTTGTGGATATTCTTTTTATTTTTACTTTTTTTTCTTGGAGTAATGAAAATGTTCTAAAATTGATTGTGGGGATGAATGCACAATTATATGATGATACTGTGAGCTGATGATTGTACTCTTTGGATGGATTATTTGGTGTGTGAATATATCTCAATAACACTGCATTTAAAAGTAGGCATAGCTTTTCATTGGTCTATCATAACAAGACAGCCTATAAGCCCTGGTGAGACCAGAAGAATGATTGATGCTTTTATTAATACATATTAAATGGACTTCAGGGAAATCTGTACAAGATGTCTAGCACCTCCTTATTTCCAAGACTATGTAGTATTATTTGGGAGCTAGGTTGAGTGTTTGCTTTTTCCTCTTAAATGTCCTAGACACATCTCTTTCAAAACTGTGTGCCATATAGTAAGTTTTAAACCACTGTTTCAGCAAACTATGTCCTCCAATCATAAAAGAAATGCTAGCCATTATCAATCATTGCGCCAGATACTAGGCTAAGTGTTTTATATAGACTCTCGTTTTTTTTTTTTTTTTTTTTTTTAACATGGGCAGGCACCAGGAATCGAACCCGGGTCCTCTGGCATCGCAGGCAAGCATTCCTGCCTGCTGAGCCACTGTGGCCTGCCCTATAGACTCTCATTTAATCTTCACAACCATTTGAAACACAATGACGATAAAAAAAAATATGGTGATTCACATTTTAAAATAAAATAGAACAATTCTTTCAACTGTACACATCACATAGCAAACTCACTGACAAATATTAGATATAATAGCTAACATAAGATTTCCGAATTATCAGATTAATTCCAAACTCCTTCATTAAATATTTAATTAAATCCACTACAAAGCATTTAAGTCATCACATGGGACTGTAACCTCCTTTCTGAGTCCTCATCCCCTTCTGAACACTAACATTTCAAAATGGCAGAAAAGAGCGTAAAAATCAAGTTACATGGGAAAATGACTAATCTAATTTAGTTGTATCTATTTTCCATTTGTGATGGAGCTTTACGAAAATCTTCGATAAAATGGATTCACAGTCTTGATATTTTGAATAGAGTTAATTCTGCCTCAGTTACTTCTTCCCTAAGCGATTTTCAGCACTTAAAATAACATAACAGACACAATTGAAAGTAAAGGTTTATCTCTCACAATGATAACACATATTAAAGCAGTAGTACTTACCTCCTTTGCACTCTTAATTTTAGTTAGAAATGTATGCAGCTCCATTGTTTCTGCAAATAGTGCCCGACATACTGCCTGATAATGATTTGGTGCCTCGGATTCAGTGGGGAGATGAGCAGCACATAACTACAGAAGAAGAAAAAACAATCACAGTGCTTGTTTATTATTTTGTTTTGCTTTTGTACATTAAAAACTGACACACCCATAATATCCACATTTTCTCATCAGAGAGAATGGAAGTTCCCACATCCAGTGCTTAATGCATCAGAAGAGCAACGTAAGGTCTACACAAGTACATGGATGGGGAAGTGGTCCACTCAACAGGAAAGTGGAGCTAACTGGAACTAGTTAACTGTTATTTGAAAAGGAGAGAACAAACATCAAAGTTGCAAATGGGAACAGAAAAAAAGCTACCATTTATTGAGTATCTATCCTAATTCTGGATTTTTAAAAATTCAACTGTAGTTATGTATAATATAAAATTTGCCATTTTAACCATCTTTAAGTGAAAAATTCAGTGGCATTAATTACATTCACAATGTTGTACTACTATCACCATCATCCATTACCAAATAGATGGTTTTTCATAACCTAAATAGAAACTCTATAAGCATTAAGCAATAACTCTTCATTCCTCTCCCCTCAGCCCCTGGTAAGCCCTAACTTACTTTTTCTTGTCTCTATGGATTTGCTTAATCTAGATATTTCATATAAGTGAACTTATAACCCAGGTATTTTAATAGTTATATTACGCAGTCTATTTGACATGGCATATATACACTGTATATACTAATATTAGTTAATCCTGAAGGTATTATAAATACATTGTATTATCCCCATTTCATAGCAAAAGAAACCAAAGTTAAGAGGAGTCAAGTGACTTGTCCATAGTCATACAATTAACCCGGGGGAAAAGGAGAATTCAAACACTGTCCTATCAGATCCTGAAGCTCAGCGTCATCCCCATACATGTTGAATTTTTGTAGTATAGTAAAAAGAAGGTCAGGAAAACATGTGGACTGGTGGAGGGCTGCAGTGTGGAGGAGGGCTGAGGGCGGCATGAGTCCACTGGTGATGCTTACTATCGTAATGTCCTTTACCATAGCTAGCCCATAATCCCCACAAAACCAGCTGTCAGAAAAAAGATGAAATTTAACTTCACACACAACAATTTAATAAAAAGTATAGCACCATTTACTAGATTGGAAAGATATTCTATCAAGAGTCTAGCACATGAGAATAATTTTGTCTTTCTATAAAATGGTAATGCTGTATCCATACAAAATAAAATGCTTCATTTGCATTAGAAGGCTGTAAGTTCTCCCTTAATTCTCTACTATATTCAGTAAATTTAACATCAATATGATTGCTGAAAACTTACATTTTATTATATTCTAATTTCTACCTATTGAAGATTAATAGATATCTTTATAACTTTAATATCTTTCATAATGTAGCTTTCTGTTATTTTCATTTTTAATAATTATCTTATGCATTTTAATAATTAGATTACTGTCCTTTATAAAACACATTTTCAAGAAAATGTTTTTATTTTGAGTAGGAAACCTTCTCCACAATCCCAAAGCACACTTAAGAATTGAGTCATCAGGAATCAAAGGAAAACTAAAAATCTCACAACCTTATTTATTAATCACAAAGCTATCAGTACACAAAGAGTATTTTTCTTTTTTTACTCAATTTTACTTTTATCCTGAAAACAGCTTCCAATACAAAATTGTCATATTTAGGGTAATTTAAGATAATATAGTAGTAGTTACAGGACAGATCCCAGAGTTTGTCATGGGCTACCATATGATCCTCTCAGATTTTTCCTTCTAGCTGTTCCAGAATATAGGAGGGCTAGAAGGCTTAAATATTTTTTTATCATCACAATCGACTTTCTTCCTTCTTTTTTTTTTTTGTGAAAAATAGCATATATGCAAAAAAGCTTAAAATTTCAAAGTGCAGCACCATAATTAGTCATAGAACATATTTCAGACTTTGACATTACACCAGTGTTTTTTAAATTGCAAGTCACAACCTATTAGTGGGATGTCAAATCAATTGACTGCGTAGGTTTTGCTTTTGTGAAACTTTTGTGTATATAACATATACATATGCGTGTGTTTTTGAGTCCTTATATATCTTTTGGTGCATACAAGTGAACATTTAGAAAGCCATTGACTTATGCCATTTTTTTTTTTTTTAACATGGGCAGGCACCGGGAATCGAACCCAGGTCCTCTGGCATGGCAGGCAAGCGTTCTTACCTGCTGAGCCACTGTGGCCCACCCTGATTTATGCCATTTTTACATTGTGTAATTTTTCTTAGCAATTGCCTTTCTCAATGTCATGACATAATTATTGAAGAGTGCTTTGAAAACTATTGCTATTTATTTCTTTGTATATATGCTATACTATACAATAAAAAACGTTAAAAAAAAACAGTGACGTAAATTTCATAACTAGGTCTAAAAATATTTTTTTAAATATAGATAACATGATCTAATATGCAGAAAATTTGAAAGAATCTACCAAAAACTATTAGACCTAATCAATAATTTTAGCGAAATTGCAGGATTCAAAAATCAACACATAAAAATCAGTTAAATGTCTATACACTAGCAATTGACTAATACAAAAACTAATGTAAGAGAAGAAAATCATTTACAATTACATCAAAAAGAATACTTAGAAATCAACCAAGGAGGTATGAGACTTGTACATTGAAAACTACAAATCATTTCTGAAAGAAGTTAAAGACGATCTAAAGAAATGGAGTAACATCCATGTTAATATTGGAAGATTACATTTTTTTAAGATGGCAATAATCTCCAAAGTGATCTACAAATTACAAACAATCTATCAAAACCCCAACAGACTTTTTTTTATAGAAATGGAAATGCTAAAACTAAAACTCATATATAATTGCAAGGAGCCTGTTCTAGTGTGCTAGATGCTTGAATGCAATATACCAGAAACTCAACAGTTTTTAAAAAGGGGAATCTAATAAGTTACAAGTTAACAGTTTTTAGGCCGTGAAAATGTCCCAGTTAAAGCAAGTCTTTAGAAATGTCTAATCTAAGGCATCCAGGGAAAGATACCTTGATTCAAGAGGGTCAATGAAGTTCAGGGTTTCTTTCTCAAGTGGAAAGGCACATGGCGAACATGGTCAGGGTTTCTCTCTCATCTGGAAAAGTACATGGCGAACACGGCATCATCTGCTAGCTTTCTCTCCTAGCTTCCTGTTTCATGAAGCCCCAGGAGGCATTTGCCTTCTTCATCTCCAAAGGTCACTGGCTGGTGGACTCTCTGCTTCTCATGGCTATGTCGTTCCGCATTCTCCAAAATGTTCCTTCTTTTATAGGATTCCAGTAAACTAATCAAGACCCACCCGAATAGGTGGAGACACATCTCCACCTAATCCAGTTTATCAATCACTCTTGATTGAGTCATATCTCCAGGGTGATGATCTAATTACAGTTTCAAGCATACACTACTGAGTAGGGATTAGAAGAAACGCTGCCTTTACAAAATGGGATTAGGATTAACACATGGCTTTTCTAAGGTACATACATCATTTCAAACTAGCACAGAGCCTCAAATAGTCAAACAACCTTGAAAAAGAAGAAGAAAGTTACAGGACACAATAAACGCAATAAAATGAGGTATGTTTATATGTTCCTTGGAGAAATGTCTATTTAAGTCTTTTGTCCATTTTCAAATTAGATTCTGTGTCTTTTTGTTAGTCGCGTCATAAGAGTTCTTTATTTATTCTGGATATTAACTCCTACCAGATATATGGGTATTATAAGCCTTTATAATTGTCTAACAATTCTACTTAAAACACAAAGATTATGTCTCAAGTTTATCATCTCCAAATTTCAACTCCTGATTTCCCTTAGTTTCTTCCATCTTTTCTATATTAAGTAAATAGCACTATTCTCTACTCACCTATTTGTATCAGAAATCTGAGTCAACCTTGATTCTTCTTTTCCCCACACCTCCCATATCCAGTCCATCAAGATATCCTGTTGTTTCTTTCATCAAAATATCCCTCAAAACTCTCTCCTTCTCCATCTCTTCCACACCATCCTAGTCTAAGCCAGGTGTTATCTTTCATTAGAAGTCTCCTGCCTTCCTCTCACCAGCGTATGAGCCTCATCTCCAGCCAGCAGTCAAAATACAGTTATAAGATGTTATTGTATTAGTTCCCTGCTTAAAAGTGTCCATTTATCCCTGCAAACAATATAAACGAGGGCCACCTACATACCAGACACTGATGTGGAAGACAGGCATAGCATCAAACAAGTCAATGTCCCTGTCCTCTCAAAACTGTCATTCTGATGGGTGTCTATACACCCATTAGACAGCCACATGTTGGAAATAACAGCCACTATTAAGAAAAATAAAGCAGGGTACGAGAAAGAAAGGCTATGGAGCCCAAGGTAGGGGGAGTGAGATAATACAAAAAGAACGGGCAGGAGGTGATACTGGAGCTGAGACATCAATGGAGAAAGGATAAGCAATGCGAAGATGTAAGGAAAGAGTGCTCCAGGACGGGCAGAGTCAATGGCTTCCCACTGAACGTAAGATCGAAAATATTTTCTATGCTCATAAAGTCCCTCATTATCTAGCCTCCATCTACCTCTCCAATCCCATTTTATGGCTTTTTCTGCCCACTCACTTTGTTTTAGTTACCCAGGACTCATTCTTTAAAATATGGCAGCCTCTCTACAGATTCTTCACCCTACAGGTATTAATTTAAATGTCATCTTCTCTGCTTACCCTTTTTAAAATGCATCCTCCACTCCAAAACTTCTCTATATTATTCTTTATTACCTCATTCTGTTCATTTTCTTCACAGCAATTACTACAATTTATAATAACCACAAACTGAATTTTGAATATGGTATGAGGTAGGGATCATTACTTTTGTTTTCCTTGTGAAAATCCAAATGACCTGGCACCATTAACAACAACAAAAAAGGTCTTTCCTTACTGCTCTGCTGTGACACCTCTGTCATAAATTAAGAGTCCACATACGCATGGATCTGTTTTCGAACTTTGCATTTTGTCCAACTGGACTTCTTGTCAATCCTTGTGTACAGACTCAATATTTTAACTCTGTAAGTCTTGATATATACTTAAGTTCTCCCACTCTGCCTTTCTCACTATGAGTACCTTTGTTATTCTTTTTTTTTTTTTTTAAATTTGCATATGGGCAGGAGGCACCAGGGATGGAACTCCAGACCTCCAGCAGGGCAGGTCGGCAGGTCGGAGCTCTGCCTGCTGAGCCAGGGCAGCCGCCCCCTTTGTTATTCTTGCATGTTGTATTTCCATTTCCATTTTGGGAGAGGTTGTCAATTTCCAGAGAAAATCTTGTTGGGATATTTACTGGGGTTGCAAGCATCCTTTGGGGAGAACTGGTAAGTCTCATTTTGTTTAGATCTTTATTATTATTATTACTTCAATACTGTTTTATAGGTTTCAGTGTAGAAACTTTGTATGATTATGTTTAGATTTATTCCTAAATATTTGATTGTTTGGAATACTAACTTTTCAAATATAGGCATTTACATCTATGGATTTTCCTCCAAGTATGACTTAAGCATCCCACAAGTTTGATATGCAATACTTTCATTATTTTTTAGCTTATTTCCATTTTAGTTTTTTCTTTGACCATAAGACATTTAAAAGTGATTTCCAAACACATGCGGAAATAATTTTGTAAAGTTATTTTATGGATATCTGGTTTAGTTCCAGCACAGTAAGAGAATATTCTTTATATAATTTTAATGTTTTGAAATGTGTTAAGATTTGCTTTATGTCATAGAATATGATTATATTTGGTAATTTTTCTATTTATCCCTGAAAGAATTTATACCCTGCAATAGATGTGTGCCATGTTCTATATATTAATTAGGTCAAGATGATTATTCCTATTGTTTAAAAATTCTATACTTTCACTGATACCAAGAGAGGTATGTAAGACCTCCCACTATGACTATGGATTGATCTATTTCCATTTTTTAGTTTTATAAATTATTTCACTTATTTTGAGACTCTTATTAGGTAATGTAAATTTAGCATTATTATTTATTCTTAGTTTATTGAACCATTAAGTGTCCTTTTTTATCTTTAGTAAACCTACACACCTTGAGGTCTATTTTATCTGAAAATAATATGTACAATAGAGTTCTTTTGGCTAGAACTTTGTATCTTTTCCCACTCTTTTACTTTCATGCTTTCTTCACTCGTATATTTGAGATGTGTCTTCTATATGCCACATGTAGTTGGGTTTTGAATGTGTAATCCAGTCCAATAATCATTGCCTTTTTTTTTTTTTTTGTATAGGCAGGCTCCAGGAATAGATCCCAGGTCTTCAGCTCGGCAGGTGAGAATTTTTGCCAGTGAGCCACCATTGCACCACCGTAATCACTGTCTTTTAATTAGAGTGTTTTATATCAGTGCAATCCACAGAAACAGAATATGAGCCACAAATGTAACTTTAAATATTCTAAAAACCACATTAAAAAAGTAAAAAGAAACCAATGAAATTAACTTTCATAGTATATTTTGACCAAATATATCCCATAGGTATTTCAAATTATGATCAATTTGAAAATTTGAGATATTTTTACTTTATTTTTTATACTATGTGCTTGAAATCTAGTGTATTACTTTATATTTACAGATCAACTCAATTTGAACTAACAGCATTTATGTGACCATGTGCCATTATGGCTAGTAGCTACTGTACTGAATAGCACAGATTTAGACCATTTATATTTACTGTAATTATTGAAATATTTCATATGAAACTACCATGTTGTGATTTTCTGTTTTCCCCACTTGTGCTATATTCCTCTTTTCTTGTTTCCATCTCTTCTTTGGAGCTTCATTAATTTGTTTTAATTTAATTTTTTTATTATGAAGAATACTATATACACAAAAAAGCAACACATTTCAAAGCACACTGCAACAATTAGTTGATTTCAGAGTGTGATATGGGTTACAGTTCCACACTTGTAGGTTTTTACTTCTAGCTGCTCCAAGATACTCGAGAGTAAAAGAAATACCAATGCTATGATTCAGCAATCACACTTTTTTTGTTTAACAAACAACCATTTGTTAAATCCTATCTTCTCTGTTATAATTCCCCCTTCTCCTTTCATCTTTGGCGGTATTTGGGCTATGCCCATCCTAACTTTTTCACATTGGAAAGGGCTGTTGATAATATAGGATAGGGGGATGGAACTCTGGAGGAGCTGGCCTCTCCGGCTTTCAGGACTTATCTGTCCTAGGAACCCATCTGCATTTAGTATCCAGAATACATAGAGATTCAATAACTCAACAACAAAAAGACAAACAACCCAATTTAAAAATAGGTAAAGGGCATAAGCAGACACTTTTCAGAAGAGGAAATACAAGTGACATGAAAAGATGCTCAACTTCACTGGCTATTAGAGAAATGCAAATCAAAACCACAATGAGATATCACCTCACGCTCACTAGAATGGACATTATATATAAACAAACAAACAAACAAAAAACAGAAAATGACAAGTGTTGCAGAGGATGTAGAAAAAGAGGCACATGTATCCACTGTTGGTAGGAATGGAGAATGGTGCAAACGCTCTGGAAGGCAGTTTGGCGGTTCCTTGGGAAGCGAAGTATAGAACTGCCATATGATTCAGCAATCC
Organism: Myrmecophaga tridactyla; assembly: GCA_004026745.1. Taxonomy (NCBI): domain Eukaryota; kingdom Metazoa; phylum Chordata; class Mammalia; order Pilosa; family Myrmecophagidae; genus Myrmecophaga; species Myrmecophaga tridactyla. The sequence continues at coordinate 27,540 of PVIY010024982.1, forward strand.
TATTACTTGGTAATTCAGAGGAACCGAATGCAAGGACACATACGGACATTTGCACACCAATCTTTATAGTAGCATCATTTATGAACACTAAGAGATGGAAACAGCCCAAATGTCCATCAACAGACGAGAGGCTAAACAACCTGTGGTATAACATATGATGGAATATTACACAGCTATAAGACAGAATAAAGCCATGAAGCATGTAACAACGTGAATGAAACTTGAAGACATTATGCTGAATGAAATTAGCCAGAAACAAAAGAACAAATATTGTATAGTCTCACTAATACAAACTAATATTAACGAGTGAACTTTGAGAGTTAAAGTTAAGGACACAGTTTATCGGGAGATAGAAAGAGGAAGGAGACTGGGCATTTCATGCTGACAGAGTACGGAATGTGCAACAAGACTGATTATAAAAATTCAGAAATGATTAGCTCAATACTATCTGATGACAGCATGATAATATAAGTATACTGAATGAAGCTAAATGTGAGTATGGTTGAGGGAAAAGAACTAGGAGCACATATGGCACCAGAAGGAAAGACAGAGAATAAAGACTGAGACAGTATAACTTAGGAATGCCTAGAGCGGACAATGATTAAATGTACAAATATAAGAATGTTTTTGCATGTGGGAGAACAAATCAGTGTCAATATTGCAAGCTGATGAAAATGGGCTGTTATACAGGAAAAAATACTATCTATGCAAGCTAGAGTCTATAGTCAATGGCAACATTGTAATATGCTTCTACGGAATGCAACAAACACAATATGCCAAAATGAAATGTCAACAAGTGGAGGATATGGTGGAGGGGTATGGGATTCTTTGCAGAAGAAAAAAAAGTATTCATATGGATTGTGGTGGTGAAGTCATGGCTACGTGATTATACCAGGAACTACTCATTTTTTTTTACTTAGGTCAGATTGTATGATATGTGAATAAAATTGTTTAAAAATGAACAGAGAGAAACAAGTGCTGGAGAAAACATGGAGAACAAGATGTACTATTCACTGCTGGTAGGGAAGGTAAAAGATGCAGCCACTCAGGAGAGCAGTGTGATGGTTCCACAGGAGGGTAGGGGTGTTGCTGTCATATGATCCTACAACCCAGTTGCTAGGTATATACCTGGAAGAACTTTGAGAGTGGGGACAGGAATAGACATTTGCAATCTGCCATGGATGGAGGTGGCTAAGGGTACAATGACTGAAGAATGGAAGGGGGAACTGTGGTGGCTGCAAGAAGGAATTAAGTTGTGAGGCATGCAACTAGGTGAATGAACCTTGAGGACACTATTTTGAATGAAATGTCATAAACAAATTAGACCTTGTACATTTGCACAGGTTAGTGTGATGCCCTGATGCATTCAAGAATGATTTGGGCAGAGAATACAAGGGTGTTTGCAGAATCCCTTTAGGGGACTGGGGAGAAAGGATGAAATATTAAACTTCCCCATCTGCAGAATTCCTGATATTCTCGTAAGCAGTGGGGACAACCCATTCAATGGCTGAGTCTTCAAACGTGGGGTTGGCCCCTTTGAAACTTATTCTTGCAAAGGAGAAGTTAAGCCTACCTACAGTTATGCCTAAGAGTCAACCCCAAAGAACCTCTTTTGTTGCTCAGATATGGCCTCTCTCTCTAAGCCAACTTGGCAGGTAAATTCACTGCCCTCCCCAATACAAGGGATAGGAGTATTAGGGGTGTAAACCTCTCTGGCAATGTGGGACAAGACTCCTGGGAATGAGCCAGGATACAACATAATGAGATTGAGACAACTTTCTTGACCAAAATGGGCAAAAGATAAATGAGACAAGTTAAAGTTTCAGTGGCTGAGAGATTTCAAACAGAATCAAGAGGTTATCCTGGGGGTTATTCTTACACATTTTAGTTTATGGTGTATTGGAGTAATTAGATTGAAGTATCTAAAACTGTTGAACTGTATTCCAATAGCCTTGATTCTTGAAGATGACTGTATTAACTATACAGCTTTAACAATATTTCTGTGTGATTGTGAAAACCTTGTGTCTGATGTCCCTTTATCCAGGTGAGTAAAAAAAATAAAGACAAAAATAAATAATAGGGGGCAGATAAGAGGTAAAAAGAAAAATCGGGTAGAATGAAACACTAGTGTCAATGAGAGGGAAGGGTAAGGGATATGGGATACATGTGTTTTTTCTCTTTTTTTTTTTTTAAATTTCTTTTTCCAGAGTGATGCAAATGTTCTAAAAATTACCATGGTGATGAATACACAACTCTGTGATGATATTGTGAGCCACTGACTGTATACTTTGCATGGGCTGTGTGTGAAGATAGCTCAATAAAAATATTTTAAAAAGAAAAGAAAAAAAATCAATTGACCATAGATCTGGGGGTATATTTCTGAATTTTCTATTTAATTCCATCAATCAATATGTTTATCTTTATGCCACTATCATGTTGTTTTCACTGCTGTGACTTTATAATATGCTTTAAAGTGAGCAAATGTGACTCCTCTCACTTCCTTCTTCTTTTACAAGGTGTTTTCAGTTATTTTAGGCCCCTTACCGGTCCATATAAATTTGATAATTAGCTTTTCCATTTTTGCAAAGTAGGCTCTTGGAATTTTAATTGGTATTGCATTGAATCTGTAGATCAGTTTGGGATAAATTGACCTATTAATGACATTTTGCCTTCTAATCCATGAATATGTCTTTCCATTTATTTAGGTTTGGTTTCACTTCTTTTAGCTATATTTTGTATATCTTCTGTACAAGTCCTTAAAAAATATTAAACACTTCACAGATTTGCATGTCATCTTGCATAGGGGCATGCTACTGATTTTCTCTGTATCATTCCAATTTTAGTATATGTGCTACCGAAGCAAGCACTTCTAGTTCTTTTGATACAATTCCAGTAGCCTTGGATAGTTTGCTTTCTGGAATGTAAGATGCCCCAAGCTATCTTACAGATTTCCCTTTGAGATCTGGAATTAGACACTTCCCTAAGGAATCCAGGGTTTCTTTTACTGGGGATGGGTATTTAGAGATCATGGTCTGCTGCTAGCTGTGCTCAATGCCACTATGAGGTCACCACTTTCTAAGCCTTTCTATGTGATTATGCCTTCAATTGATAAGTTATGTTCACTCTGCTTTTGATTTTGGTGGATTGTTTAATATTTAATTTTATTTTATAACTAAGTAAAAAATATATATATATGGTTTTCCAAATCAAATGTACATAAATAAGTATGTTCAGGAAAGTGGCATTTTAACCTTTGTCCTTTTTACCCTATTCCTTACTTCTCCCTACAAGTCATTTATTTCTTTTTGTATTTCTTAAACTTCTTTTATTGTATAGTATAACATATTTACAAAGCAAAGACATAAAAAAGCAATAGTTTTCAAAGCACTCCTCAAAAATATATAGGAGGCTAGAGGGCTTAAATATTTCTTATCATCACAATTGAATTTTTTCCCTGCTTTTTTTGTGAACAACAACATGTATACAAAAAAGCTATAATTTTCAAAGCACAGCACCACAATTAGTGGAAGAACATGTTTCAGACTTTGACATGGGTTACAGTTTCAACAATTTTTGGTTTTTACTTCTAGCTGCTCTAAAATACTGGAGACTAAAAGAGATACCAGTTTAATGTTTCAGCATTTATATTTATTTGTTAAAGTCCTATCTTCTATGTATAATTCCACCATCACCCTTGATCTTTCCATACCTCTCTTTAGGGTTGTTTGGGCTATCACAATTCTAAATTTTTTATATTGGACGGGTCTGTCACTAATATAGGGTAGGGAGATGGAACTATCTGATGTTCTGGAGAGGCTGGCTAGGTTTCAGGACTTATCTGGACCAGGGGCCCAGCTGGAAGTTGTAGGTTTCTGAAAAGTTACTCTAGTACCTGGAACTCTTGTGGAATCTTATATATTGTCCTAAGTGTTCTTCAGGATTGGCTGGAATGGTCCCAGTTGGGGGTTGGCAGGTTATGGTAGGTAGCAAGGTCTACCTGAAGCTCACGTAAGAGCAACCTCCAGAGTAGCCTCTCCACTCTATTTGAACTTTCTCTGCCACTAATACTTTATTAATTACACTTCTTTTCCCCCTTTTGGTCAGGATGTAATTGCTGATCCTATGGTGCCAGGTCTGGTTTCATCCCTGGGAGTCATCTCCCATGTCACCAGGGAGACTTTCGCCCCTGGATGTCATGCCCCACATAGGGGGGAGGGCAATGATTTCACTTGCCCAGATGGGCTTAGAGAGACTGAGACCACCTCTGAGCACAGTAGAGGTCCTCTACTCTAGAAGTAACTCTCAGGCAGGCCTATAGGTAGTCTAAGCTTCTATGCTACCTACATAAGCTTCACAAGAGTAAGCCTCATGATTGAGGGCACAGCATATTGATTTGGATATCCATAAAGTTTGATACAGCATCAGAGGATTCCCTGATGGTAAGGTTTAAAAATTTCATATTCTTTCTCCCCTCTCTCAGGGGACTTTGCCAATACTTTTTGATTATCGGCTTAATATAGTCTAGGATGTTTCCAGGCATTACCATAATCTATACAGGTTTAAAGGACCGCTTTCTTATTCTGTACTTTCTGTGTTTCAATTGTTCAAATGAGCTATAAAGGTAGGTTGAATTAGATTATGCACTACAGAAAATTTCAGATACAGATCAAATAAACCTTTCTTCCTTTGTCCCCAAAGAGTATGTGTGGTTCTAAAATATAGATACTGTCTTCCTTACCACTATGTTCTGAATTCCTTTAACCCCAACTTGTTCGGCTTCATTCTTACCTCAAAATATCAGGTTATATATATAACATTTCTGGATTTTGAGATGCTGTTTTAATCACCACTCCAGACTTAAGGTGTCTGCTCTAAAAGCTTACAATCTAGGCCCCTGCTTTCTCACAAACATTTTTTAAAGGTGACCATACCATTGTTGTTTTTTGGTTTCTGGTTTATTTTGTCTCACATGTTCATTCACATCGTTGCATGCCTCACAACATTCTTCCTTTTCTTAGCAGCACAACCTTTGTTCATAAGTATACACCATCGTTTGCCAATCAACTTTTCGGCAGTTCATCCTTCAGCAACCTGCATTCATTGGGCATCATGTAGAGGGCCCAAAGCCACAGACCATCAACACTCTCAATTTTAGATAATTTCATTGTTCCCAAGAGACAGAAAACTAATAAACACATCCCTCACCAAATAGGAAATCTAAACCTCCGCCTAACTCTTGTCCCTCACCCTATTATTTATCTCTGCTGTTGCTGTGGTAGTGTTGATGGTTTCCTTTTGAACATAGTTCATAGCATGCAATAGGAGTTCTCCCCCTGTACCCTGGACTTAAACACTCTTTATATAAAAATCATATCTTTGAAATAAGTCTTACAGGACTCATTCTTATTTCATGTGGGAGTCAATGGGACACAACCCCTTACAATCTTGTTCATCTTCAATATGGTATTACTACTTCTAGATCCACTAGAGAATCACCTTTGCTCCTATCAATTCCTTTATATTGGAATTCAACCTCCTTAGCTAATGGTTCACCCATTTCTAACTTCTGTGTAACTCTAAGTCCCCTCTATGCTATATTATAAGCCTCTGATTATACCTTTATGCTGGTAATAAAAGTGTAATCATACAGTATTTGTCATTTTGTATCTGGCTAATTTTGCTCAGCATTAAGTCCTCAAGGCTCATCCATCTTGTCATGTGCTTCAGGATGCCATTTTGTCTTACTGCTACACAATATTCCATCGTATGTGTATACCACATTTTGTTCATCCACTCATCTGTTGTTGGGCATTTGGTTTGTTTCCATCCTTTGGTGATTATGAATAATGCTGCTAACATTGGTGTGCAAATGTCTGTTTGTGCCATTGCTTTCAGGTCTTCTGGGTATATACCAAGTAGTACGGCAACGCAATGTTTACATTCCTAAAGAATCGCCAAACAGTCTTCCATAGTGGCTGCACCATTATATATTCCCACCAGCAGTGCGTAAGTGTCCCAGTTTCTCCACATCCTCTCCAACATTTATAGTTTCTTGTTTGTTTAATAGCAGCCATTCTTATAGGTGTGAGGTGGCATCTCATTGTAGTCTTGATCTGCATTTCCCTTATAACCAGTGAAAATGAGCATCACTTCATGTGCTTTTGAGCCATCTCTATTTGCTCTTCAGAAAAATGCCTACTCATATCTTTAGCCCATTTTATAATTGGATTGTTTGTTCTTCTGTTGTTGAGTTGTATGATTGCTTTGTATAATCAGAAAATCAAACCTTTGTCAGATATGTGATTTCCAAATATTTTCTCCCATTGAGTTGTCTACCTCTTTACCTTTTGACAAAGTCTCTTGCAGTGCAGAAGCATTTGATTTTAAAGAGTTCCCGTTTATCTATTTGTTCTTTTGTTGCTTGTGCTTTGGGCATAAAGTTTAGGAAGCTACCTCCTATTACTAGGTCTTGAAGATGTTTTCCTACATTTCCTTCTAGAAAGCTTTATGGTGCTAGCTTTTATATTTAGGTGTTTGATCCACTTTGACCTAATTTTTGTGTAGGGTGTAATATAGGGGTTCTCTTTCATTCTCGTGGCTATTGATATACAATTCCTCCATGCCCAATTATTGAAAAGACTATTTTCTCCCAGTTCAAAGGACTTGAGGGCCTTGTCAAAAACCAGTTGACCACTGATTGGGTGTTCTATTTCTGCACTCTCGATTCAATTCCACTGGTGAGTGCTTCTGTCTTTGTGCCAGCACCATGCTGTTTTGACCACTGTGGCTTTATAATAGGTTTTTAAGTCACGGAGTGCTAATCCTCCAAGTTCGCTCTTCTTTTTTTAGGATGTTTTTAGCTATTTGGGGTCTCTTTCTGATCCAGATGAATTTGGTAGTTAGCTTTTCCAAATCTTCAAAGCCGGTTGTTGGAATTTTGATTGGTACTGTGTTCAATCTGTACATCAGATTGGGGAAAAGTGATATGTTAACTATATTTAGTCTTCTTATCCATGAGCAGGGAACGTCTTTCCACCTACTTAGATCACCTTTGATTTCTTTTAGCAACGTTATGTAGTTTTCTGTGTACAAGTCCTTTACATCCATAGTTAAGTTCATTCCTAAGTATGTGATTCTTTGAGTTATTATTTTGAATGGAATTTTTTCCTTAATTGACTCCTCAGCTAGGTCATTGCTTGTGTAAAGAAGCATTTCTTCACAAAAATTAATGTGATTTTTTGTGCATTAATTTTACATCACAACACCTTGCTGAATTTGTTTACTAGCTCAAGCAACTTTGCTATAGATTTGTCAGGATCTTCCAAGGATAGTATCACATCATCTACAAATAATGAGAGTTTTACTTCTTCCTTTCCAATTTAGGTGCCTTTTATTTCTTTGTCCTGCCTGATTGCTGTAGCTAGAACTTCTAGCACAATGTTGAATAACAGTGGTAACAGTGGGCATCCTTGTCTTGTACCTGATCTTAGGGGGAAGGCTTTCAGTCTCTCTCCAATGAATGCGATGCTGGCTATCGGTTTTTCATATATTCCCTTCATCATATTGAGGTAGTTACCTTTAATTCCTTGTTTTGGAGTGGTTTTATCAGAAAAGGATGCTGAATTTTGTCAAATGCTTTTTCAGCATCAATTGAGATGATCATGTGATTTTTTCCCTTTTGATTTGCTAATGTTCTGTATTACGTTAATTGATTTTCTTGTGTTGAACCATCTTTGCATTTCTGGTATAAACCCCACTTGGTCATATTGTATAATTCTTTTGATGTGTTATTGGATTCGATGTGCTAAAATTTAATCGAGAATTTCTGCATCTATGTTCATTAGGGAGATTGACCTGTAGCTTTCCTTTCTTATAGCATCTTTAACCAGTCTTGGTATTAAAATGATATTAGCTTCATAAAATGAGTTAGGTAGAGTTCCTTTTCCCTCAATTTTCTGGAAAAGTTTGAGCAGGATTGGTGTTAATTCTTTCCAGAATGTTTGACAAAATTCCCCTGTGAAGCCATCTGGCCCTGGGCTTTTCTTTATAGGAAGATTTGTGATGACTCATTGACAAGAAAGAGCAAAAATCGAGGACTTAACAGCAAACCTGGAGGAACTTGAGAAAGAGCAGCAAACTAACCCCAAAGCAAATAGGAAAAGAGATATAAGAAACATTAAAGCAGAGATTAATGAATGGGAGAACAAAAGAATAATAAAAATCAATAAAACTAAAAGTTGATTCTTTGAGAAAAGCAATAGGGCGGGCCACGGTGGCTCAGCAGGCAAGAACGCTTGCCTGCCATGCCAGAGGACCCGGGTTCGATTCCTGGTGCCTGCCCAAGTTAAAAAAAAAAAAAAAACAGAGAAAAGCAATAAATTTGAAGGGCCACTAGCAAGACTGACAAAGAAAAAAAGAGAGAGGATGCAAATAAGCAAAATCAGAAATGAGAAGGGGTGTGTTACCACAGACCCTGAAGAAATAAAAGAAATCATAAGAGGATACTATGAACAACTATACGCTAACAAAGTGGACAGCTTAGATGAAATGGACAAGTTCCTGGAGATGCACAAACAAGGTACACTGAATCAGGAAGAAAGAGAAGATCTCAACAAATCACTCATAACTACAGGGATTCAATGAGTCATCAAAAAACAGTTGCAAAACAGTACTGCTTTTTTATTTGCATTCTCCTGATTATCAGGGAGACTGAATTATGTAGGAGAACCAGAACCCACTAGGCTGAGTTCAGTGTCCTTCTCAGTGCACTCAGAGCATCCATCCCAGGTATACACATCATATACAGATTGTTCATAAGGGCACCACATCTAGAAGAACCATCCTTTACATCAAAGACATTGCAAATTTGTATGCTTATTATGGCAATTATTTTACAAGTGGAGTGAGGTATCTCGACTAAGCAAAGTCAGGTATTTTGACTAAGTAAAGTCTTTTGCTAATTTGTACAAAGATAGTAAATGGGCTAGTATGACCCTACATACTTGATCCATAACATTTATTTCACTGGGATTCACTTAACTTCCCTCTCCTTTTAGGTGATTTGCTCTCTGAGGGCAGAAACCATAACTTTTTCATCTAAAAACCCCAAATGTGGACTTAAATCATCATTAACTTGATTGCATCTATGGCTGATTACATTCATAATCAACTAAGGATAACTGTCTTCAACAATGAGAGAAATATCATCCATTCAAATGAAGGCCTTAAAAAGAGAAGTGATGATTTCTGCACTCAGAAGGAAGAATTTCCATCTCTACTTCAGTCAACCAGCTTCTCCTGGGAAATTCATTGAAAATCTGAAAAAATACTGTTTTCCAGGAGTTGGAAGATGAGTGACATACAGTCAACACTACTTTGAAAATATAGTAAATATCCAGGCCAAGATGGAGGCTTAACAATGTGCGCACTTTAGTCCATCCTCCAGAACAACTACTAAATAACCAGAAACAGTACAGAACGGTTCCTGGGGCCACGTCACTGACGGGACACACAGCGTACCACAGTCTGGACCAGCTGGACCAGCTGCAAGCCCCCCAGAACTGTGAGTTCCCACAGCTGCGGCGGCCGGCACCCCTCCCCAACAGGCTGCTGCCCAGAGGGGAAACGAAAGGGACTTTAACAGTAGCAGGGGCTGAGCCCAATGAAACACCAATTGTGGAATTAATTAACAAATTCTGACTACTAAAAATAGGCCCCCAGACTTCCAGGCCAAGATGGGAGCTTAACAATGTGCAC